>WYDI02025610.1:0-31370 GCA_009867235.2 Psittacus erithacus | reverse complement strand
ACATGGTTTAGTGTGAGGTGTCCCTGCCCATGGCAGGGGGGTTGGAACTGGATGATCTTAAGGTCCTTTCCAACCCTTACTATTCTATGATTCTATGATGTAGTAAGTCCTCTGAGAAGGAGGACTTATAAGAGAAGTAGTCCTCTGCTTCTGGAGAAGCTCAAAGGAACAGGAAAATCTGAAGCAACTTGATGACTCAGAGAAATCACCTGGTAGAAGTCATGAGGAAAGACAATTCCCACACGTACCTTTGCCCTGTGCTCGACATTGGCCTTCCTGTCCAAGAGCAGACTGACTACCTCTGCTCGGCCCTGGAAGCAGGCCAGGGTGAGGGCTGTGTTCCGGTTGGTCTCAATTTGGGCATTAATATCAGACCCCATGTCCAGCAGTAGCTTCACAGCGGGGACGTGGCCGTTCATAGCAGCCAGCATCAGAGGAGAAATGCCAAGCTTGCTGCCAGTCCTGAGGGGAAAGAAACAAACTGCAGCTCCCAGGAATGCTCTGGGAAACCTAAGTGCATCCAAGAGGACCAAAAGGCTTTGTTGGAAGCCAGAAAGGGACATGTAACTTACACAAATATAGACACGGACCTAAAATACTAACATCTTTGAATTATAAGGAGAAACCAGCAGATTAACTACATGCAATAGACTACTCCAATTTATACACGAGGAAAATACATGTCAGCTTCTAGACATTCAGAGGGCTGAAGCATGCATAAGCTTTCAACTACATATATTAAAAGAAAATCAAGGCTGCACTGATTCATCTAGAAAAAACATGCTTCTAGCACTGCTGTAACTAGATAAAATAAACATTAGTTTCCTTAAAATGAATAAAGAGGAGGCTTAGATGATATATCTGTATACATTTGTTGGTCTTACTGAAACAGACATTCTCAAACACACACACAGAGTTGCCCAGACTGCTTTGGCTGGTTCTTTGACCTGATTCTTTAAGAAATAGCTTGACTTCTATATCCCAGAATAGTGGAAAAGAGAAGGAATATGTTTCCATACTACAGTAATTCCTAAAAATTTAGATAAAAGGGAAATGAAGCTTGTGACAGTTAAAGACAATTTAAAAACACTAAGATAAGGTGAACATAAAAGCTAACATCATGTAGAAAGGCTGCGAGGAGGTCTGAAAGCACTAGAGGTCCCAGTCACAGTGTGCAGCCAGCAGTGGAGGGTCTGTGCCGTGCTACAGCTCGCTGGGTGTACACAGCACATTACCTGGAATTGATTTCTGCTCCAGCATTGAGAAGAATCTTGATGATATTAACATAGCCACCAGATGCAGCAAGGCTTAACGGTGTATAGTCAGACACATTCCTATGTTCTTTATTTGCTCCCCGGGCCAACAGCAGATCAACCACCTGAAAGGACAGCATGCACATTAAAAGACAATACAGTGGCCTTCACTGTTATCCAGGAAGTGAAATGATGTCATCACGTTTCAAACCTCCCAGTGTGCTACCAGTTTCCTTTGTCAATAGATATGATTTTACATGAAAACCTCTATCCTGTTTGGCTTAATTTTTACACTTGGGCTGTGCAGACCTAGCATCAGCTGATCTGTGTGGGTTCTACAGTGCAGGCAGGCAGATTCTTTCACCTCATCAAAAATGCAAGTGAATCTCTTCCTGGGAATCTTAAGTTTGCAAACAAGTGATCTATCCCACTGCCATAATCTCTCTCACTGTTTGAGCATCATTTTCAGAAACTCCCACCACCTTAATTCAAATGACACTGAAGCTAAGTTTGACCATCTATATCATATGGTCCTTCTAACAAAACACATGGTAAAAATCAGATCAACTGATGCTAATGGAACAAGCATAAAGAAGGACTTCTCTCCTCTATCAGAAGCTGCTGTAGATAAGCAAAAAGGGGAAAATTAAAACATTTCTGGTGATGTACTGCACTTTAGTGGGCCTCATTTTATTCCTAACATAGGCTAAATGATTTTCAAATAAGCCAGAAGAAGGGCTGCCTCTTAGGTTGCTAAGCCAGAGGTAGATTTTGGCGTAAGAAAAGAAAATAAAGGAAGAACAAAAGACTTAAGTAGTTCAATAAGTAATGCTCTCACAGGCCACACTGATCTCTTCTAAGCAGCACTTTTACTGTTAAAGATTCGCAGTTCAGAAGTCAAGTGGAAACTTTCTGATTTTGGCCAACTGTTTTAATCCATACAAGTTCCAAAACTTAGCACTCCCCTATTTTTCACAGAGCAATTTGCCATCTCTTGGCCATCTTTTATCTAAGCTAGTATGCCCATGACTAAACTAGGAAGGATATATCAAACCCTACCTGGAACAAAAAAATCCATCACCACCCACCAAAAAAAAAGCTGAGAAAAACCTGAAACACCCTTTAAAAGGTTGACATAATGTGCCCCTGCATTGCACCTGCACTTATCAGCCTTGCACATTATCACTTAACCCATGTTGTGCCAGCACAGGATTCCAGTTTCTGTCCTTGTGTGCCTGGGCTGGCTGTTTTGGTTTTGAGTACATGAAGGATGCATAAGGGAGGTGTTCAGTGAACAAAGTGGCTCAGCAAATATCTCTACCTCTCTCACAAATGCACTTACTTTGCAGAGAAGAATGACAACAAGTTATAACAAATGTCAGCTACCAGAACTGGCACAGCCAAGGGAGAAATGAATAAATTCCCCCTCCTCTTAGAAGAGAAACAAGACTTAAATTAACCACCCTTCTACAGGTCAAAAACCTTCCAGAAAAAAGATGATTTATTATACCGTCAACAAAAAAAAACAAACCCTGTAGAAAAAACTGTCTACAAAAGACAATTCAAACTCATGGAGGACAATATGCCCATACCTCCTGGCGTCCACCAGAGCATGCCAATGAAAGGGGAGTATCCTTTGTGCGCTCGGACTGTGCTTCAATATCCCCACCTTTGTCCAGAAGTATTTCCACTACACCAACATGTCCAGCAGTTGCAGCCAGAATCAAAGGTGTAAAACCTAGTAACAAGAGAACATGTTAAAAGCAACCTTGAGAATCTCAAAAGTATTATTAAGGAGCAGAAATGCACAAACGGGTTAATTCACAATGACTTCTATTGATCAGACATGTCTTTCTCAGACTTGGGGCTTCCTGGTATAGGCCACAACCTCAGACTATTTGCTAGCCCTGTTCTGACCCTGACACATCTAGGCTCTTGACTCCAGCCAAATAGAATTAAAGGCTCTTCAAAAGAAATCTAAACAAGTACTTGCACTGATCAGACTGGACTAAGTTCCAACCAAGTTCTCTTTAGAGAAGTCATGGCTTTCCACTAAATTACTATTTCATAAAGCTCCAACAAGTGAACATATCTGCACTGCCGATACTGCATAATTCCAATAGTCAGTGTGAGTTCTAAGGATTGTGGCATGGTGGCTTTCTTCTCTCAGCTCTAAAGACTTGGCATTTTGCTGAATTCTGTTATTGAGAACAGTATGAAACATACCTGACAACTACTCCCCACTAGATATATCAGCCCATTAGCTGACATTTTTGCCCATTTTACCCCCATCAGCTGCTCTATGTAGTATGCCAAGGTCTTTTGTAGAGGGTGAATCAACAGGCGCAAAGTGCTTCATATTTTGCAGATTTGATTAAGACATCACTCAGATGCACTTCCTTTTCAAAATACAGATGAAGGCATGCCATGTCATTGTCTTTCTATGACCAAGATTTCTACATGAAGTAGAAGGCTGCCTTACAGCAGTCTTCCAAAACCTAAAGAGGCCTACAAGAAATGTGGAGAGGGACTTTGTTGTAGTTAGTGGTCACACTTTTTCACTGCTTTGGCTTACCCTTCTTGTCTCTGTGTTCAATGTTGGCACCACGTGCTATCAGTACAGATACAAGTTCTTCATGACCTCCTGCACATGCAAGGGTCAGAGCTGTGTCGTGATTACTTTCAGTCTTCACATTTGGGAAGAAAAAGAAGAAGATATTTAGAAATTGAAAATGCTTTAAGAAAAATGTCATGTTTTTCAGACAATTCTAGATCCATTTTCCCCCTCTCTCCCGCCTTTCAGAAGTTCAAACCCAACTGCAATTACTCACGTGTGCATCAATGTCAACTGAAGGATACATGGGGAGCACCGACTGTGAGGGCACATTGCTAGACGCCTGTGAACAAGGCTCAGGTGTGGGGGATTCAGTAGCGTGCGAGGAGCTGGTGGAGCCACTGGGCACTCTGCTGTTCACAGCTGAAAGGTAACACTGGGTTACTGATCCACTCTCAGGAATGACACAACTTACATGAAAAATATTTAGTGCCATAGAACTATATTGGTCTAATATCAAAACAGTAATGGGGGGAAACAAATCAATGTTCCTAAGAACAAAGGAGTTGGTGTCTTTGTAAAAAAGCTTTCCAAGCAGTCACACAGCGCAAGCATCTGGTCCAAACTGTGTAAAGTCAGAAAATAATCTTATGAATTAGTCTGTCTGCATTATGAGTATGAATTATGAAGATTATTAGTTATCCTTTTCATACTGTAACTTTCATTGTTAAGAGTTCAGTCATATGCCCAGTGTAAGCAGGCGAATTATTCCTAACACACAAACCTGACCTTCAGAAATACAGCCTGGAATTCCAAAGTTTTTCACATAAAGGTTAGTGCACACCTTGACTCCAGAGAAGGTTTTCAAAGCAAGACGACTGACAGCAGCTTACACCATTAACCATGTCTCAGAGTTAAAACAACTCAGGAAGGGCGGAAGAGAAGCAGACAGGAGGGGGCAGCCAACACAACTAAGCAAGCTGAAAACTGTCTGTGGTCCCTAAAATTGATTCTAATTGATTCACAGCCTGTAAAAAGATTTCATTCTGATGATCTAGTGTAGCTCAGGGACACAAGGAACGCAACTTTATCTTCTTTTAAAACACAAAAAATTAATAACTGAGAATCAGCTTTTATTCAACTAGTTTTAAATGAACCTTTATCAGGACAAGCAGAGAAATAGCTCTACATATATCTACCTTTGTAACCAAGGGAGAGTTCTGAAGGGAAGCCAAATGCACCTAAGGCTCGGCTTGGATTCCCAACAGGCCTGTGCACTAGGTATCAGTGCACTTGAACTGTAGTAAACCCTGTTAATACAGCAGCTGGATTTGACAAGAACTGCCACTGCTGGGTTGCCCAATTTCTATCTGTGCAGAGATGGAATACCTGCTTAGCTTTCCTGATTCCAACACACAGTATTTTGTAGTACTCCTGGAACAAGCAGCTGATGGAAGATGCTAACAAAAGCAGGTAAGAAATAACTAACAATATTTTGCTTTTGTCAAGTGTTTCAAGCAGTAAGGGAAGATGAATGATGAACTCAAACCTGGATACAACAAACTGTTGCAAACCTTTCCCAGCTCATTTCTTCTTCCATTGACAAATTACACCCATAGGAAAACAGTGCAGATGGAATAGTCTTAGAAAATCCCTCAACATGACCCCTAACACCACTAATGCAGCCTACAGGACTGCGTATGTGTAACAAAGGAAACTGACTGGAGCAAGCATAGATGGGTCCCTTCAGCTGCGTGCTGGAAACATCAAGGGGACTGTCACTGAAATTTTGGAAGGTGACATTTTCAGATGTAATTTTTTAAGTAAAGCTTCTCCTTGGCATATAGGCAAAACCCAGCATTAACACCTGGCTTTAAGCAACATAGTGCTGTATCTGAATTCAGAGTTGAATTTTGCTTCAGGTCTATATTAGAAGTTTCAAATCTAAGAGTCCCCACACTTCACCTGCTTCCTGTGGTTCACCATTTACACCAGCAGATGAGCATTAACTAATGCAATACAACTCTTTTCTTGCTCAGTGCACTGAAATGCAAGATATTAATTTGACTTTTAAAGATTATTCTTTCCAAAATACAAGACACCAAATCACCCTGTTGAGGATTTATGGTAAATAAACTGGTGCTTCCTCATGAAAGACACTGGCTCAATGCTTTCATATCTTGCAGATCTAAAACACACGTGCATGTGCTGTGCATACAAAGAGGGTGTGCAGAGGTACTCCATGTGAGCCACTTCAAGGATACCAACGTTATATCTTCAGTGACGCTGTTACAGGTTCCACAAACTGTTTCACAACCATTACTGAGAATGTCCAAGTATTTCTTGCATACTTTAGATTGTCACCATGCACTTGAAACATCTTCACATCCAGTGATGATCGCAAATGTGAGAGAGGACACCAAAGGCAGTAGAAATGCAGATAAACCCTGTACTGATACCCCAAATACTTGTTTAAAATAAATTCCAACAACAAATAGTCCTGCAGCACCCACTGATGATTCATTCTCTCCATAACTACGGAGTTTATAAAACTGCAGTATTTCTCAAGTACCATTTTCTACCTCCTCAGTGTGGCTGGCAAGTGGCCCAATGGAGCACCAACAG
This sequence comes from Psittacus erithacus, assembly GCA_009867235.2. Lineage (NCBI taxonomy): Eukaryota > Metazoa > Chordata > Aves > Psittaciformes > Psittacidae > Psittacus > Psittacus erithacus. The sequence goes on along the minus strand of WYDI02025610.1, from coordinate 24,938 downwards.
AATTCATCCTCTGCAGAGCAAAACACGCCTGAGAACTTTGCCTCCAGTTCCATGGGGCTGATTTAGCTCAGTCTAAGTTACACAACAACACCGAGGCTGTTGTGTAACCACCATACCCCACTCCAGACTTCCATCTCAATTGGCATTAATGTGGGAACAACTACAGGACTGCAGCTCAGCAGTGGAAAGCAGCACTGCCCCTGCCAAGCTGTGGGGCATGACAACTCTCAGCATCTCCAGCTGCCACAGGATTTTAAGAGACCAGAGAAACGTGGAGGTTTACCCTCTGGAAAGAAAAGGGAGGAACTTTCCAACATGCAGACTGCTTCCTACTTAACAGAAATTGTCTTTTCACCAGGAAGGGTACAGATAAACACAGTGAGAGCCAGGCATTAATAAATACATAAAAATCCATTTTTACAGCGTGTACCTCAGATCTTTATAAAATACGTATTTGGTGACACAGGTTTTGGATATTTCTATAAACTGCAATATTCAAGAGATTTGTATTAAAAAAAAATAAATTAATACTACACATGACAAAATCCAGGTTCCTCACATTTTAAAGAAGGGCTTGGAGCTTGAATCAGTGTGAAGTCAAAGACAGGTCTCCAAAGACATAGAGCACGGTTTTGGTTGGAAGAGACCTTAAAGCTCATCCAGTTCCAACCCCCTGCTATGGGCAGGGACACCTTCCACTAGAGTTGGTGGCTCCAAACCCCACCCAGCCTGGCCTTGAGCGCTGCCAGGGATGGGGCAGCCACAGCTTCTCTGGGCGCCCTGTGCCAGGGCCTCAGCACCCTCACAGGCAAGATCTGCTTCCTGGTGTTTTATCTAAACCTACCCTCTCCCAGTTTAAAGCCATTACCCCATGTCCTGTCGTTAAAGGCCCTTGTCAGAAGTCCCTTTCCAGATTTCTTGTAGACATGGATGATTTATTTTCCAAAGTCATGAGAAAATATCACAGGAAGCATGAGTAAAACAAGAGGAAGCAAGAACTTGGTGTTTTATCTAAGTCAGGCTCTGGAGGCATTGGCAGAACATCAAGCACACAGCTCTGAATGAGGTTGCAGTTGTAGCCTGGATCTGCATCTACCAAACCCTTGCCCTGCTGTGAGCATGGATGCTCATGGACACGGCTTGGATTTCAGTTCCCCAGTCCTCAAAGTTACTGTGATTTTTCAGGACTGAGCAGTTTATCAACCTGTCCTCAATAATGTGTTACTGCATAGGCACAGCATTTCTCACTCTAGATTATCCCCATAACCGGTTTTACTCCCAAGAGCAATCCTAAATACAGTAACTCAGATGTCACCTTCCAAATCATTACAATACCACAATTCTTTATAACTGACCACAACCAGACTTTCAGAACCAAGTAACAGTTAATGAAAGTTTCGCAAAACATGTCTGGAGTTTCAGTACATAAACACGAGCTCATAGGAGCCAGACAGAAGCACACGGAGATGCCACCTCTTGACTAAAAATACCTGCTGAGTAGAACAAACAGAAATATTCCAACTAGAGACCAAACCTAGCAACAAAGATAAAGTTACTCATCTTGAACACCTTAAACCAGCAAAAAAGCCTCAATTCAGATACTGCTGGCTAAGAAACCTACTATGGTAAATGCATAACGTGACCTGAAATGAAGCTCCAAATATGCCAGGCAGGATGCATCAAGAAACCAAACGTGCACTGAGAAATGAAAATTAGATCCAAAGTAGGCTTTTATATTGGATGATGTGATCGAGAATAATGTACTGCTTCCCCAGCCTAAACTGCACAATGCCTGTATCTCTTGTAAACCCAACTGACAGCTTGACTGGAGTAAGTCACACCTTTAAAGATAGGATTAGTTGCAAGACTTTTGCTTCAGTACATCTAAATTAACTCCACTACAACCAAAACATTCTGGAGGGAAAAGAGCTGCTTTATTTTTATGTTTTACCTGACTCGCCAAAGGTTACTTGGTTACTTCTATCCAGCTTTATGAAAGAGGTGACTCAGGTACATGTCTACCAGTGACTGTCAGGGAGACTTCCAACACTTTGCACCTTGACACGAGCCACCTCAACATCCAGCAGCTGGCAAGATATTGACTCCATTTATGTATGCTGTCACAATTAAGTTAGTCAGCAAAATGAAGACATGAGGCTTTGTAGAAATGCAAGTTCTTCCTTAGAGTTCTCCCTGGTCTCAACTAAAGCACTGAAAACATCTGCCTCATACAGGGCCACTGGCAAGAACAACAATAAAAGGTATTTCAGGCTAGATGGCAAAAAGCCCATTTAGCATCTCTCTTCTTCTGAAGGAGAGCTGGCACAAACTGGAATACTCAGAAGAAATAAAAATGTCCAGACCGAGTCACTCACCACCATTACTGCAGCTCCACTAGTGGCACCATGGTCAAGGCAGAAGCAGTAGGGCGAGAGCACAACTGCTCTAAGAGCCTGACCTTTCCCGCAGCAGGCACAGGGCCCTTAACAATCCTACCTGGTATCTGTAGCACACATGTGAAAATCAGGTCTCACAGAAGTCTCCATTTTCAACTCTCTCCCAACATTTTGCTTTCTTTTTTTTTTAAGGGGGTGGTCGGGGGAATAAAACTTATGAATTTCAGAAGAAAACATGCTTCAAGAAGTCAACATCAATACTTTCTGCAGGAGCCTCTGGAACTGGACAGCTAAAATTTCCTTGAGTTGCATTTCTGCGAATAGAGCTTCAAAGAGTTGTAGAAGAGTGTGCTATTTGTACAGATTTTTGAACTGAGTGCATCTCATTTTTTAGCAGAAAATGTCTTTAGTTACTCACAAAAAGAGTAACAGCTTCAGGAAATGAACCGGTGTCTATTCAACATTTTGTTTACAATTCTTTTTTAGATGCAGTTTTTCTGGCTATTTACAATCTCTTTTCAAGCAGCACAGCTCTCTCACTCAGCTGACTGCAGCAGTTCTTCATTTTGGGTGCACTGACTAGTTTGGATTTAACATGCAGCTGCTCACCATAAGAGGGCACATATTATGTGGCCTTGTGCTAGATGGGTGAAATTGTCAGCAACAGGAACTACACTCCAAAGATTAAGCCCGTGTTGATTATGTTTTGCATTAACCACTGAGGTTTTCCTCCTCATACACTCCAATAGTCAGTCTTTAAGTAATCAAAAATGATCCAATTGCATCTGTTTTCATTGCATTTTGTTTTCACTGCACTTCATTTGCATTTTGTTCTTGTTGGGAACTAAGACTGATGCTCTACAACACAAGAAGCTTTATCTGAATGACTGTACAGCTAAAGGGAGCTCATATAACATACCACACAATTCCACCAACTATAGTTTCATGGGATGTTGCCAAGTTGCAGGTAGTCTCAACTTGAACAAGCTAGATGGAATTATCATTCTAAAAAGTCCCAGGAATGGATGGCAAATGGTTTTACCAACGCGTTCCTAAAACCTTGAAACGAACTTAAAGAGAACAGGCCAGTGACTACAGGCAGGGAGATGGGGGAGAAGGGCTGAGGGACAGACACAAGGTGCAAAGAAAAGGTGCAAAACACTGAATTAACAAAAGAAAGAAACGCAAAACTACAGACCAAACAACACCAGCTATATCCTACATACCTCCAGCAGCAAACATCAATCCTAGTCAAACCCATGAAATTAAGTCAACCAAAATGATACCTCTTTATCCACAAGGGGACTTGAACGACCCAACAGTGGAAACTTCCATTCCTCTTCACACCATTATCAACAAACCGAAGGATGGTTGGATTTTTGCTTTTCATCCAGATAATAGGACATAATTTTGTCACGTGTCATATCTAACAAGCAGATATTCCTGTATAACAACCAGGGTTTAGGGGTATTCTGAAAACACAAACCACTCAGAACCAAGCAGCTCTGCATGGGTTCCAGGTTGTGTTTAAGCTGTAGCAACACCTTGAGTAGCAAGGAGAGGGACATGTTTGTCCATATAAATGACAATAATTTGGCTTTTTATAGATGGCTCCTACACTGAAGGAAGTCTCGGAGGTATAAGCCTGTATAGAAAACTCTACAGAAGATATCAATCTGCCATGCTTTCACAATGGACACTTTTGATCACTTATGATACAGCTTTTTTAAGAAGCACAGAAAAAGATGAGGCCAAAGGGGCAAAACCAGCTCTCCAGTACAGGAAGTTTTGCATTTCAGGGAGAAAAAAAAATAAATAAAAGGATATTTAAAAGTTCCGTGTTAGAACTGGAAGTCACCGTTAGGATTAATAGGACTAATGAGGAACTTAATTCTTAAGCAAGTATTCCCAAACTGGAAAACCCCAAGATGTTTTTGGAGGGAAGGAGAAAGGGGGAAACTGAGCACACAAATTAATGCAAAAACAGGTATATTTCTTAACCCACCTGCTATTAGGTCATCAAGAGTGTCGGTAAGCGTCTGTGCTGGAGTGGCAACCATTAATCCGTCTGGTTCTTGAACTAAAAGCCCCTGCCCAGCAATCTGCTGCTGCTGTCCTACATTCTGCTGATTCCCTAATGCTTTCTGAAGTTCAAGAGACTCTGTCCCATTATAACCTAAATTACCAGAAAAATTACATTGCGGTGCTGGCAAAGGCTGGATAGGGACAAACTCTATTTGTTCAGCAGGTGGTGGAGACTGTTGTTGCTCGTCATCTTTAGACAAGATTGTGTCAACCTGAGGTAACCCTGAAAAGTTATCCTCTGGTAGACCCTTATCGGCTTCCACTTCTGGGAATACCCCTGTAAGTGGGCACTGCTGCTGCAGGGGAAGTGGTGTGTCTGTCTGACCTTTGGTCTCCAAATATTCTTTGGTAAACTGCTGTTGGGTTTTCATCTGCAACTGCCTTTCCACCTTCTGCAGCTCCTTCAATATTTTCTTCTTCTTCTGTACTTGTTCTTCTCTGTTCTTTTTAAGTTCTTCGATCTTATCTTTATTTAAAGGTTCACCTTGAATTAATTCCAATGATTTAAGTTGTGCTTTTTCAATAGCACTAATTCTCTGTCCAAGTTCATTCAGCTTGCCTTCAGTCTCTTCTACTATGCATTCCAAAGGCTGGTATGGGTGAAAAGGTGGCAGTAGGTCCTTATCTGCTACCTGCAGGGAACTTGACTTCTGCTTGGATGCACCTAAGCACATGAAAAATGTTTGAAAAAATGCCATGCTGAAGATCCCCCAAACCTCCCCTCTCACCCACCAAAAAAAATTAAATAAAAAATAAAAATAAATTAAAAAAAAAAAAAAAATCTTTACAACTAACACTGCACATCTGTCAAACCAGAGAAAGGCAAACCCTGCACTCCATGCTGAGACAAGGAAAGACAAAGCATACAGCTGGAATTTAATATTGAACCTAACATCCCTTTGAACACAGCTAGCTTAATCTTAAGGAATAAGGAACCTTTATGGTTTCTGACACACATGCCAATGCATGGGAACGCCAATGGGAAGGGAAATCAGCAAGAGCAGCAGGGAACTTCAGTACTGTACCGAGTTCCCAAAGTTGTTCTGGTGTGCAGAGCAATACAACTAAGGCTATTTTCCGGACACTAGCTTCCAACAGCAAGGTGACAAATAAAATGACCTGTACTTGAGAGAAGACTAACTCTGCAATAAGATGAGTAATTCGAACTGTTTCTTCAGACACAACAGTATTCTACCTTCACTTTACAAAGAAAATCATCCTAGCGCAGACATAACGTTTTCAAATGCGTCTTGAAGCTTTGGCACTTGTAAGTTCTGAGACAAAATTAACAATGAACAAATTGCCTCCCTCTCTCCAGAAACAAATTAACAATTCTTCTCACTATTAACACTTCATAAATGATCTTCAGCAAGACAAGGACTCCAAAACAGGCAGTGCTCCTCTGCGCTCACTGCCCTCAGGCAGTCCCAGGCTTCATTCCTCAAAGGTAGGAAACCTCCAGTCAGATCCTGCTAATGGTTATCTAGTAGAGCGCTGAAATCTTAATTAGGACTTTAGTGGAAGAAACTTTATTTGTAAGTGTGGAAGGTTTTAGCCTTATCGAACAATTTTCTGCACTAACGCTCATCTGCTGCTCCCAAACAGTGATATAGGCAGCTTTAAAAAGAAAAAAAAAAGATGAAAAACTTGAATATTCACAAAGAAAACTTTGTACCATTTATCAATAAAAGAGGAATTAAAATTATCACAGTTTGAGCCCTGGTTTAAATAAAATTGCCTAGACATCACACAGTTAAGTGAAAACCTAAATGCAGGAACCAAGTCCCAGATCAGGTTTCATAAAACACCAATTCATTGCTCTCTGAGCTTTCCTTCGTCAAAATAACTCACAAGTGACTTGATTTTGCATTGCTGTCCAACCAGCATTCACATACTCCTCACTCTGAAACTGATACTTTTGGAGGAACTAATTGAAAAAGCAAACATATGAGAGAATTTTCTCTTGTAAAGAGAAATGAATATTAAACCAGAATGGAACCAATGCTTCGCTGAATACCTTTGCTAGACACTCTCTCTGGACTGAAAGCAAACCCTATCTAAATTTAAAGGAAACAGTAAAGATCTTCATAACCCCAAGAAATCCCCAGCACTCCCCGGACACTGCAGACACCCCCAGTAGCTCTGGCTCCAGTACATCGCACAGCTCGTCACACAGGTCAGCAGTTCCAGCTGAATGCCTATTCCAGACACTACTATGATTTTGCCTCTCACCCCTAAGTGAGTCCCAAGACACTTTCTCAGAAGACAATAAAGAATTTGACTGAAGTTCAGCAATAATTTGCTTTGTGCTGGCTGGTGGATATTTAGCTCAAGCCTGCTGCCGGCTATTTGGCTCTGTAGTGTACCTGGGATTTATATAGCTCTCCTTTCATTTTAAAAAGTGTGACTTCCAATGTGAATTTTGCAGACCACTAATGAAAAATAGATTTACACAAACCAAAAACCTCCAAAATGCTTGTCTGCAGCTTAGTTAGAAATGTGTAACAGTCAGTTAGTGCCTTCTGAAACACACCTGCTCCAGGGCTGGACTAGCAGAAGCCTAACTGCAAATTCACCCTGCCTTTAAGACCCAAGATGGGAACCTCTGCATGCTCTGTTCAATGCCATTCCTAAGATTACCATATCTACCATTTTCATCAGATCATATCATAGATACTTCCATTCTAACACAAAGCAGTCTCACCACCTGGCAGCTCTGGACAGCTTAGACCACTCTGTAGGAAAGAAAATCATATAATGGTTTGGTTGGAAATGACCTTAAGATCATTCAGTTCCAACCCCCTACCATGGGCAGGGACACCTTCCACTATACCAAGGCCCTGTCCAAACTGCAGTTCAAAAAGCCCCTAAATAATCAAGCACCAACACTACCCCTCTCAACTATGTTCCATCTGGGGAAAAATTAGGCCTGTCAGAGGAAACCCTCTGTACAAGCAGAAGGTGCAGAGCAGAAGCACAGCCTGGTCTCGGGAGCTGGGCTGGGTGGAAGAGCCACGGCTGGTCCAACGGCAGCTCAGGCTGGGGATGATCACTAAAAGTTGGGACCGTTTCTGAAGGGGAGTGTTAGAAAACCAGCAAGTGAAGAGCTGGGCTCCAGAAGAGGTGCAGAGATCTAATCAGCTTCTAATCAGTGAGCAGCGCCACTTCTCAGGTTCTAAATCACCCTTTCCGTGGCAGAAAATAGTTGCAACCTGTAATCTTGGGGATACCAGAAGAGAATGAGGGGTAGGAAGAAAGATCTGCTAAACCTGACAGCCAGTTCAAACCAGGGGTGGAAAAGACACTGTTGGTAGCTTCAACTATCTAAGCATTGTTACATTATGATATTGCAAGCACTTAAAAGTAGCTATTTCCTGCTTTATCCACAGCTCTTCTGTATTACAATATCCTCAAAAATACTGTGCCCATGTTAGTATATAATTATGAACAAACACTACTTTATACTTTCACTTCTGAAATATTTAAGTAAGACCTAAAAATCCAATCATAGGCCAGATCATAATCACTTCACCTTTTATCCATTTATTTTGTTAATTTACCTTACTGGTGGAGCATCAATCTTCTATCCAGCCAACCCACCACACAATTTATTGTAGTAGCAATATTTAGTCAATCTGGTTTTTAAAACAACTGCTTTGGCTACTTTTAGAAGACTTGTCTGGTATGAAATGAAGACTGAGTATCCCTGAAATCCACATGTCGCTGCACAAATACCAGCTGCCATAAAGTAATCATGATTACAGGACAGAATTGTTTGGTTGACAGAAAACCCAGTTTGTGTGATACACATTGGTAAATTCAAATACATCTTCTTTGCCAAAACCTACACCTAGCATAAAAATCTGTACCAACCACAATGTCATCCTGCTAGACAATATTACTTAGAACTAGGTAAAAAACCATCAACAATGAAAAAACCTCCACATCATCAGTAGGAACAAAAAAGAACCCCAACACAAAATTACCAAGACACAGATTCACTCTGTTCCTCACTTCACTAAAGGCAGGTATCAGAAAGCATAAATCCATAGCCAGACCTTTGTGCTGTGTGAAAAGAGTGGCGTGTCCACTGCTCTTGCCCTTTAGGGCTTTTTACAAGCCTGTTTTCACTCAGCAGTGGAGTTAAGATTTGCTTAGATTTTTAGTTAGATTTTCTGCAATGAAAATTCACCAGCCTCATCGACAGGAGTAAAATGAGTTCCGTATTGAAACTTCTGTGTTTAATTCATATCAGTAAGAAATTCAGCTCTCAGGACCTGGGAAACAGTCAGTGCATATACACACAAATGCAAAGTACAGCATGAGAGAATCTGGCCAACTAGGCAACAAAAAACTAGCCTATTTGATCCAAGTACATTCATCTGCCACATAGTTGGCAATACATAATTAATTCTTTGTAAAGAACAGGATGATTTGTGAAGGGTTGAATGATCACTGAATCATCAGATGAGTATTTTCACTACATTCCTTCTGAAAACCATGCAGCATTTTTGCCAATCTTTATCCCTCTTGAGCCTTTTCTATGAGAAACTTGCAGCAAGTGGGTGCACTGATATCCAACAGGTTACAGAGCTGAAACCATGTAAAATTTAACTCAATTTTCTGACATTCCAAAACCAAAGTTACTTTCCAGTCTTAGTGGTCTTTCCAGGTTTCCTCTAGTGGCTTGACAGTACCTATCTTCAAAATTGCTGAGATGTCATTAAATTAGTCAGTGGCAAGCAGGTGAGTGATACTTTAAAGGAGCAGAATTTCACAAACCATGATGAAAAGCTTTTCATACACTCACGCTCTTGGGGACCTCCATGTGCCTTCGTTTTAAATCACCTGCCTGCACTGCTGAAGATTCACATTAAAAAATAACAGGTCTTGAAATCTACCAAGGAAGTATTAGTGGTGTTAGAAAGCCATAGAATTACAGAATAGTTTGGGTTGGAGGGGACATTCAAAGGTTGTCCAGACCAACCCCCCTGCAATGAACAGGGACATCTTCAACTAGATCAGGTTGCTCAGAACCACATCCAGTCTGGCCTTTAATGTCTCCAGTGATGGTGCATTCACCACCTCTGGGCAATCTGTGCCAGTGTTTTAACCATGAGGAAACTTATCACTTGGTAATCTCCTCCTGCTGCTGCTGACTCAGGCAGAAAACTTGGAAGGAATGGCCAGAGTTAATCAGAAGACACTGAAGGTCACGAAACAACAAACATGCAGCTGGACTGTGCAGTGGAGAGATCTGAAAAAAGTCTGAATGGAAAAGCAGGAACATCAGCTTGCCTTTTTAATGCCTGCACCTCAGTAAGAACAGTATCATCTTTCTACTTCTACTGTTAAACCTGGCCCCTATTTCAATTAAATCGCATAACTTACAAGACCTCTGCCAGTATGTAATTCAGTATTAGGCATAAAAGTACGTCTTGCAGTAAAAAGTATTAACTGAATTTGTAGCTACTAAGTTACTACATAGAAATTGTTTTTCTTTTCTTTCTCCAAGCCCTCAGACTGTTAGATTTACCACAGGGATATAGGGGATACCGTATATTCAAAGTCTAAACCCAAAAAGCTTACAGATTCCAAAAGATCCTACTCAACCTTAAGGGAACTCTTACCATGAAGAGCATTCACATGAACAATTTCAATCTATGCTCTTATGGAATTCTAAAAAAATCATGCACCTAAGTGAGAAACATTTCAAGTTACTGCCCACTTCAAAGCAACAGTGGGGAAGACTAATGACAGCAGGTTGATAGGCTTCAAGCACTCAGTTAAGGCCAATTAGTTAATTCATAAATACAATCTCAGGTTAGCTATGAAATAAAAGGTACCTAGAGAAAAACTTGCAAAATACCTGATACCTCAGCCTCAAAAACCAGACTATGTGAAAGTTTCACATGTTTAAAAACACCTTTCATTGTTCGAATATTTTGACTAAGAAAACAATCCTGCTGCTTTCAAAAGGCTTCCCAAGTGGCCCCTTGTTGCACTGGAATGTTTCTCATGGATTCAAGCCACTGCCTCACCAGTCATGGTCTGAGGAAGGCTTAATGCAGCATCACAAGCATCACTGGGAGCTCCAGATCTCACTTTCATTAGATATTAACTTCCATTTACAAACTAGACAAGATTATCAATGGCAATGCCATTACACCAGCTGCTTTCCTGAAGAAACCCTACAGCATTCCTTTCAACCATGTCATGTGCTGGGCACTAATGCTCCCTCGTTCCAGGGAACCAGATGCAGGGACAGACAGGGCTGCACCACAGCCACTGCGTGTTACCCTGGTGTGGTGCAGAGCAAGAGGCACCCTCTGGTCCTGCACAAATATCACATTCAGGTTTTCTAGCCAAAAGAGTCTCTGTGTAGAGCTTCTGCATCAGAACTGCTGCTGAGCAATGCTGACTGTACTCAAGCAAGAGCAGCAGCAAGTAAGGAACACCAAGCAAGGGAACTCCTGACTCCCCCACAGAAGCACCAAGACCTGAACTTCCCTGGAATCTCACTTTTACATGGAGACCACAGATGCATGCCAAATGTAGTGCACTAAAACCAATCCTTCCCAAGCATGAAAAAGATCTATTTAGCCCAGTGAACTAATTCTGCTGCTCCTTTCACCTGGTATGTCTTTAGCTCTTTTGGAGGTTGACATCTCTGCATCTCACCTTCATCTCAGTCTCTCTAGACCCACTGTCAGCTCTGAAATGTTTCTTTTCAGTTACTAAACACTGATATTAAATCCTTTGCCAAAATAATTAGTCAAATGGCAACCATTCTGTATGCCTTCTCACTTTACTTAAGAATAATAATGGAACTCAAGAGTTTTGAAAAGCCTCACATCATATCTGAACCATAGCAATAACATCCAAGTGTGTTGTAGTTTTACACTTAACTTGCCAAGCTGTAACTATGGCATTTTTTGCAGAACTCACACAGGTCATTAAAAAAACAGAGTGCCCTGAGGTGATGGCTCGGGTGCTGCTCTCCTTCCCCCACCTAGTGAAGATTTTATACAAGACCTAAGGGCTACTCCTCGTGAAGGTAAGAAATTTGTTTTCCTCAGGAGAAACTATCTTCTCACATAGAACTTAAGGTTTCTCCCCACCAAATAACCCACTTATTATTCACACTCTCTTTTGCCCCTTGTCTCTCAAGGACTTTAACAAGGAAAAGCTGGAATAGTAACACTTGTGTGTAACAAGTTCAGAATGGAAGCTCAGCAAAGAACACTAACTTGAAAATAGCAGTGGCATCACTGCAATGATCAGTGTTACCAAAATCCCATTTTCCCCCTAATGATCTGAGATACACCAGAGCTTTGCACACAAACTTTTCAGGAATGCTGCATCAGCCCAATGGCACATTCCAGATTCTGCATCTTCTGCAATCCATCACTAATTGGTTTTGCTGACCTGCATGAAGAATGTCCTGAAACAATGAGAATTAGCGCTCCGCACAGCTCTGTGCCAGTTCCAGCACCATGGTACTGCTAAAAACATGCCTAAGGTATGTGCTGACATTGGCAATAAGGTTTTTCTTAATGTGAGATATTTCTTAAACTATAATCAACTATATGCTTTTCATAATTTGATTAAATAAACATGAGAGTTTAAGCTTGTAACTTTAATCTTCTAACTCAGTATCAACTAATCTTAGGCTGACTCCCATGCATCACAAACCTACTTTCAGAACACTAATCCACTTCGCAGTAATAAAGTGATTGAACTGTGTGGGCACACATGCTGGTATGCAGCTCTTTGCTGTTTTACTGGAACCAGAAGTTGCACATTCATTTGTCTGGTACTCAATTTTATGAAACCCAAAGTATCAAACGCTGCACATCCTGAACAAGTGACACAGTAACTGCGTCGAGGAAGTCACACATGGCACAGCTGCATGGAGTCACGGCTGCACACTTAAACACCATTAGGTACACTTTTTATCTCTTCACTTGTGCCCCTGCAGTTGGTTGGTTTGGTTTAGGAAGCACTGATCACTTCCAGAATTAAGGAATTAAGTAAAGCTAGCTAACAGAGCTTTGGATACTGTAATATTTAATATCTCTGTCCAAAACTGTAACTCTCCACTTGAGAAGCTGTATCTCTTTCTGAGCTGACTGAGCAGATGTGAAGAATTTGTTATAGGATCCACAACCAGAAATGAACTGTTAAGTTTGCCACTTCATGACTGCAAATAGTTTTAACCAGCCAGTTCAACCACATTCAAAGCAAAAACCCTGACATCACAATTGCTTACAGGAGTATTGTTACTAACACAAGAAAGATTCTCCTGTAAGTAGACCTGCATTGGCATTTTACAGTGTCAATGCATTTGCATTCTACTGTAGGGACAGAAAAAAAGTTGATGTATCAAGTTTGTGGATAGCAGTTGCAACTATTCTATATGACCAATGTAAATATTCAGAAGTTAACACCATACTTAGAGTTTATTCATGTTCTTATCAGTCTGTACTATGGCAGTTACCACAACCAATTTCTTCCAATAAAAGTAGAATCAGCATAATTCTAGTAAGTTAGAATAAGCATATAAAATTGGAATAACCAGTATACTTTAGAATGCAAGAAAATAAGCAAAAATTATTCACTACATAAAGTATTTGAAGTTCTACTTCATGAGGTGTTCAAGAATTAGCAGAGTGGGCTATACTATGCATAAACTCTAATAATCGTCCCTATCAGTTTCCAAACTGCATCTATTCTCTGAGTGGCTACATACTAACCTTTCACCACTCCCAAGAGAGGTGGCGAGTTCTCTTGAGGGGTTCTGTCAGGCTCCTGGGGAGGTACAACCATAGCAAGTGTATGCACTGGTACACGTGGGACCTTAAAACAAAGCCACAGACACACACACAGATAAAAAAAACCATCTTTTGAATGGACAAGTCCTTGAAGTATTAAAGCAAAGATATCTATCTAAGCAGACCTCCATTCCACTCTTTTCAAGCTGTGCATGCTACCTCTTGGTATGACCTGTCCATGCTGGTTTAGTGTGGATAACATGTCAAAGGTAACTACAGCACTCTTCGCAAAATCCCAGGCTGCATAGGCTGGAAAACTGCTGGCGTCTTTAGCTTTTAATCAACTAACTCCACTGGAAAACTGCCTCTGCAGCCTACAGAATTCTACATGTATACAATGTATTTTCTTTTGTACAACAACAAAACCCAGCTACAACATTTGAGAGTTTGGAACTGCTGAAACCAAATACTCAGCAAATGCAGCCAAGAGAATGGTATTCTTCTGAGACGCTGGGCTTGAGACTATCCTGTCTACAGAGCAGAAAACAAAGTTCCTGCACTGCAGACACCACCAATCAACTTACTCACTCTCTGCCATTTTCAGATGTGTAGACTTTTATTAATTCTTTTCATTGTATATGGTCACATCTAAAACAACTTCAGAAGTTAACTACTAAGGGAGTAGTACTTCTTTACAACAGTCATGGTGATATTTAAGAATTCCTCATGACTTACCTGAGACTGATCCTGAGATGGAGGTGTGAGCTGAGACAAGTCTGCTGCAGGAACTGACAGAACATTGTTTGGGTAATCCAGCAAGTAAGAAACAACATTTGTATGCCCTCCTTTGGCGGCTTCAATGAGCATTGTTGAGCCATCCTAAAAGTTGATTTTGGGAATAAAAAGCCAGAAGATTAATTTTGCTACTTGACATGGCACTTAAGATATGAATTAGACCATTTAAAATTGCACATTTACTAATCCATTAAATAACTATGTGGTTCTTTCAGTCCCCATGATAAATACATTACTTTAAGTTAGTACCTTCAGCCGATGAGTAGGATCCGCACCATGAGCAAGAAGGAGCTCGACGACTGCGAGGTGACCTCCTGCACATGCCAGTGACACCACCGTGTGGTCATTATTAGCTGTGGCCCTGTTAACGTTGGCACCTATAAAAAGGAGGTCTCAGAATTAAACACAGAAAAGTCCTTTCTAAAAGGAAGTGTCAACAAGCATTTCCTGGAACATAGAGAAGCTCTTCTAATCTTCCTAATCACACACGCTTTTAAGGTAAAAGGGATTCTGAATAACCAATGGCTTCTACATATCAACATACATTCTACATATGGCTTCTACACACACACATACAACCCTCCTCCGTTTGTAAAGACAAGGTCAGTGAGAATGGGCCTCCGGAGCGGTAAGACAGAGGGAATACCTCTGGTGTACAAAGCACGTCTTTTAACTTGTCATTCTAAGACCCCATCAGCATCACTAGTGCAGTTTGTACTGTTTCAGACAGCACTTGAGGATGGATTTTTTTTCCTCAGTGAGGGAGTGCTTTTTGTAAAAAGCTGAAAATATTTGCTGTGCTTCAAATCTATCAATTGATCTATATATCTAAGTGGGAAAGTAACTACCAAAATACTTTCTGATTCACTGTAACATGAACTGAATAAAATTAAACAAACCTTGAATGGTTTGGCAAATGCTCACATAACCATAAGCAGAGTAATTTTGATCACGGATCACAACATACAGAACTGGAAAGTAGCATTTTTAAGTTTTTAATTAGTTATTCAAAGTAGTATTTTACCTTTGCTAATAAGGAACTGCACGGTGCACAGATGACCGGCTCGTGCCGCCTTCATTAATGGGGTTCTCCCACCTTCAGATTCATGCTCCTGTTGTAAAGAAGTAGCAGATAGATAAATGGGCAAAATTTATACCACTCTTCCAGCTTTTGAACCATCTGGCGATGGAACTTGTCTCAGAATTACCTGTCTCAGTACAAGATCTATCTTATAAGCTGACTGGAATCAATATAAACTGACTGGAATCAATTTTCATGTTACCTTAAATACTGAATCACACTGTCAAAAAGTATTAAGACCACATCCATACTGTTATCACACAAGGAAGTTTCCCTGCTTACAGACCCCTTCTTATTACAGTGTTCAAATGTTTAACATAATTGAGAACAGCAACATCTTGTTTCCTCCTCTAAAAGGAGGACTATTTAACACAAACATCATCCAGCATCAAGAAGTCCACAAATAGCTACAGATTGATGTACAGCAGTTCTGAAACTGTCACATGCTGCACACCAGACCTTAAAAACTGCAATAGTGTCTGAAGTGCGGGCAACAGTTTTAAATCACACTGAAGAGCATCAGCAATAAAAATGAGACAAATCACTGCAGGTCACACAGTCTCTGAACAAGAGAATAGGAGAATAAAGCAGAAAGATGACAAAAGGATGATACAAACCAACAAAAAAGGAGTAACGAGAACCATTTTCTAATTCAAAAAGTTCTGAGTACTGAACAGTGGGGTTGAATACAACCTATTTGAGAATAAGTACTAGAGAAACTACAGAACAAGGAAGTTTGCTTGCTCTGTAGCCACGCTCAATACCACAAGGAATGCTGACTAATGTGCACGTCAACCCTTCCACAGCAGCAAGGGCAGGAAACAGCACGTTCCTGTGAATGTTGTACTAGTGACCTGAATATCCAGCCTGATCAAGACCGTATCAGGACCAGGGTTTGAGGATTTTTTTTTCATTAAGTATCTGGGAAGCCAAGCTCTAAGTTCACTATTTACTTCTGGAACTGCATCTGTGTCTGACAGTGAAAGTTAACATTCAGTACTGACAGCGGATGACATGGCTATTTACAAATATAAAAGGACAAGAGTAGATTTGGCAGAACATATCAACTCCTTCCCATAGTTTCAGTATTCCTGAAAACTCCGCAGATGTCCTCTGACATATGGCTTGCTTCAGTTGCAAGCTGCACCTTAGATTAGCTTTCTGTTCATACACTCGAGAAAGCAATCTCAACTGCACCTTCTATTGGAGCCTGATCCACTGTAGAATACACAACTCAATCTTTACTATGAGGGAGATTACACAGCCCCTCTCCAATGTGCTTTGGAAAGAGCAGAAACACTCTGCTCCTGTGCCTTCATAATGACTTTGTGTTGTTCCCTGCTTCACCACGTCTAAACCTCATGAACTGCTCCATTTCTTTGCTTACTTGTTACAGCAACGCATTAGGGCAGGCAGGCAGGAAGGGAAACTTTCCCAATTTACTGGAAGTCACTGCTGAAGTCACCTTTTTGCTTTAAAATAAACAGATTGCACTCCCAGGCAAATGACGGTTTAGCTGCCAATAACTACCTGCATGCTTTTGGATTGTCTTCATGTCACAGATACTTGCAGGACATGTAAAGCTCATTAAGTTAGTATGGCACCCCATGACATGCCAGAATTAGTAGCATGCCCTTGAGCTCTGGTGCTTACTATTTCGTACACTTTTTCCTTCCTCAGTCACTGCCAATAGGTCATAGAAAGTCAGATGCTGATGTTTGCCTAATGCACAGTAAATCCCTGGTATTGGTGGCACATCACTTAAAAAGCAGCTATGGATGCAAAGAACCACTGATCACTACTTCACTCTGAGGAGGACCAGAACGTTAGTGCCCACACACTTCAATACCCATTTCTAAATCATCACTGATGCAACAGCAAAGATGGCAAGAAGTAAAATTTGTTTGAGGTTATAGCTTAGCTATATTCATGACAGCAAAAAGCCATCCAAATGTAGTGTTTCAGATAACTAGCAGTAAGATATTATTTGCAACATTCTCTATTCCTAGCAGACTTCACTGTAAGTCTTAAATACGGATGTCAGGAGGCTCCTCATTGAAATGCAAGGCAGTTACCCTGCCCAGTTTAACCAACTGTCACTTCATCAAGCAGGCAGAACTTGATCCTCAACTATTATACACTTCAAACACTTGCAGTATCATACACATCATCAGCCCAGCCAAACTAGACCATTTGTGTGCCCACCTGCTGTAGATCTGCAGAAGTTACTTCATTTTGATGGTGTTTTTCACATCAAAGATACAATTAATTTAATCATGAAATAAAATATGCGTTTCTATGACTTCAGCACTATTTAGCCCTGATAAAGGCTAGCAGATAGCATCAACTCAGTCTTTAAAGGAAAGCATCCAGATCAAGCCAAAATAAGAAGCTGATCCAGTGCAGTGATTCTGTCTAACTCACATCCTTTCTTTTACCTGGAATGGCCACAAATTTCAAAGATTATTTTTTTTTAGCTGCATTAGATAATCAAAATCAGGACAGAGAACATGAAAACTGTCAAAAGCATCGCCCAGCACTTTCCAATGTGCTACTTCCTTGTATCAATATGAAGTACATGCAAATGCTTTTTTTCTAAGAACAGAACTAGCAAGGAGTGCTCATCTTCAAAGACAACTTCCCCAGCTCTCTGCACTGCAGGACTCATCAGTGTTCTGTC
Source organism: Psittacus erithacus (assembly GCA_009867235.2). Classification (NCBI taxonomy): domain Eukaryota; kingdom Metazoa; phylum Chordata; class Aves; order Psittaciformes; family Psittacidae; genus Psittacus; species Psittacus erithacus. The sequence goes on along the minus strand of WYDI02025610.1, from coordinate 7,127 downwards.
TCTCTTCACTGCTCCAACCCGGAGAAACACTGCACTTAGTACAATCAGAAAGAGATAACAAGGAGAACACCTGTGCCACCATTTTCTAAACACTTATGTGCTCTCCTGCTAATTCTGCTTGAAAGAATGACTGAGAAGAATTTTCCATAGGCTTAGGTACCAGGAAGGAAGGGGAAAGCAAGAATATTACCCACATCAAGTAAGAGTTTACATCATCTGCATCTTTTCCACTGGGACTCAAAGAGGAGATGAGAATCCAGTCAGTAATAACAATTATTTCCTTTCTTGCTAAACCGGTATTTCAGAGAGCAGAGCAAAAGCAGCGTCATCAGAACCTGGTATTTTTTTTATCCTTGATTTCAAGTCCTTTGGTTTAGGTAATCCCAAGATCAGATATATAAGGGCTTCCCTTTTGCCCCAATACTATCCTCCCTGGTTCACAAGGATTCATGGTTGGCAAGTCTTATTCCCTAGTATAATTTTTTCAAGTCCATTTCCAGCATCACATGTTATTTAAAAATAAAGGACCAACTGGTCTCTTCAACTCCTAAAAAGCCTCTCACCCAAGACAACGGTGAATATTTAACAGAAATCTAAGCAAATGACTTAGATGAAGTTTTTGATACAAGACAACAGCCAAACAATACATTTCCTATCACTGTGCTACTTTGCTCATTTTCCAGATTGAATCCCTATCAAAAGATACAGGATTCCAGCAGTTACCACGCTAACTCTCCCACATAACCTTCCGGAGATAGGTAGCAAAGCAGTATTTCAGAGGCACCTAAAAACTCCAATAGGCCTCTACTTTAAAGTAAATACATGAAAAGGAAAGACCTTACAGGAAGCTAGACACACAGCAACAGATTTAACACAGCTACTTATGCTCACAGATTCAATTTCACTTGCCACACTGGTGAAGGCTGAGATACTGTTGTGTGAACAGGGGTTTTAGAATACCCAGCAGCAGGGAAAATGCAGTACACAGATGCCATGTCTGATCTGCACAGGGAGGCTGTGTGTTTTTGAAGAGATTTAGATGCCTTAAAGCCATGCTTATTGTTAGCATGTATCCTGAGGCTACAGCTTACAAGCATCAAAGGCCAACCTCACCTGATGCTTGCCCGGCTCTATGCCCTCCAAAATAGTCTTCTTTAAGTCCTCCTGCTTGTCCTGCGGAAGGAAAAAGAACAACTCACGGCTCTAGTTCTACAAATAAATGTTGTTCTTGGTCATGAAGACCTGGAACATGAACTTAAATGGACTGGATCCACCAGCTGAAGCCTCTGTTTTGCTGGAATTAGGCAAGCAAGCATAAAGGTAAGACCAAGCAATGCAGCTCTTGCTGGTTGAGATTCCTACCACAAGCCATTGGGATTCATGAGGAGAGCACAAAGGTTACATACAGCATCTTGTTAAATACAAGATGACTATTTGCTCATTAGTGGCAAAAGAGAGAATTTGATTGTACTTTGCACCATCCAGTGGCTGCAACACAACATCCAAAAGGTGTTAACTACAAAAATTAGCTTCTCATGTGCTACAACCTTTTGCTTTATTTATGGCAGACTGAAGGCCAAGTCTAAAAGGGACCTGGAATCCCTGACCTTCCCTGATGGCTCAAGAAACAGCAGGGAAAAATGTGACAGCTTCTCAGCCCCCTCACTGCCACAACACCATAGCTGTCTCCAGCATGGTTCCATTCAAATCCATAGAGCATTGGCTGTTTTTATAGATGTTTAAATGCTGCCTTATGCACACTGCATCAAACATGAAGTGTGTCATACACATAGAGGAAAGTAGGTTTCTAAGTAAGAAACTACATCAATGTGATGGATGTTATCAGCTGAAGGCAAAGCCCCCATCCTAGGGGAAGAACCAAGAGGCAGTTCGGCATGCCTGTATTTTCATTTTTATTTTGTCCGGTTTTGCAACTGGGGTTCTGTGGATGCCAGAGAGCCAGTTTTAATGTTTAAGGAAAGCCAGATGTGGAATTTTAATTAGTACAGAGTAGGGAGAGCTTGATAGTGTAAAATGAGAAGAATGCAGGGATGAAGCAGTCCTCAGGGGTTTTCTTCCATCTTTCAAGTTCAATATAAAAGCACATATTTTGTAGCAGAAAGATAAATTCCATCATGAGAGCAACTCTCCTGTGCAGCAGAGTCATGTACAGCTGCAAGGCAGGCCAGATTACAAAGTCCCAATTTATAACTGTTTTCTGTGCTTCCCAGCAGAGAAAAGCTGGCACCTTCTCACTGCCCAAAAAAGAAGAATCTCTTGTTTCCAGCTACACTGGAACAGGCAAAGATGTAGCTATCTTGTCAAGAGCAGACTTACTCTCAAAAAGGAGACTGGAGTCTCCAGTATGTAGCACTTCATCCAGGTCTGGTTCTGCGTTAAAAGGGAAAAGCACGAGGCATCCAAACAAGCACTTTTAGTTTATAGAAAGGCATACATCTTAAAAGCAGGGTATTACCTCTCATTAAATAGCACCAATACTCTATGAGCTTTACAACCCTTAACCTCATTCCTGTGGACACATACATGCACCACACGTGTCTTATATTATACAAGCTTTGAGATGAAGGAAACCGCTAGTAAAGACACAAGGAAGAGGAAAAAAAAAAGATAAAAGATAACTCTACAGGAAAAAGTCTCTTCTCACCTTTAAGGTTAGAGAAATCCTTGCCACACAGTAAATAACTGTGTTGTAGAAGTGCTGGTTCTACTCTCCTGAAGCTATTAAACCATATTACCGTCTAGAAAAATGCTTCTATCAAATTAAATTTCAGAGTTCTCATCTCCAAATTTTTACTCCTGCTAATTGCAAAATCTAAAATAGGTATTTTGATGCCATAAAGAACTTTGCAAGCAAGTAAAATTTACATTTGGTCAGGTGGCAGGAGCTCAGCCTAAGACCCTTAAGTCTCCAGTCCTGCAGGCAATAAAGGGATTAGGATGCAACTAAGGCACAGATGGGATCACAGGCTGAAGGCTTCAGATGTGCCTCATATTAAGTCATTCATATGCTTGGCAGGAGAGGCAAGCTGATTTCAAAATGCATGCATTAGCAAGGAAAGGTGTAGGTCTGCCAAGCTAGCTTTGTTACAGATTCTGACAGGCCAACTTCGTCCCTGTAAGGACATGGAAAAAGACAGATTCCTTCAAGAAGGGCAGCAGAAAAGCATCAGAATAACTGGTAACAAGCCAGGCTTCATGAACAATTAGTCACAAGGAGATACAAAATCATCAGGATACCGTATGTGATTGAGCAGCTCTGCAGCGGACAGGACCAGGGCAGTGTGAGCTCGGACACTATTTGTTTCTAGTAGAACTTGTCACTGCAGAGCTTAAAGGAAAAACTAGCCACAAACTAGAGAACGCTACATCTCTGCCATCATTTTCTTCTAGTTCTGCTGGTTCTTATAAAGCCACTCTCCTTAATGAATCTAACAGTTTTCAAGATCTTCACTGGCTCTTGAACTAAATTACACATTTGATATCTAAGCCAAAATATCAGTCCCTAAAAAGCAAGAGCTCCCATGTTCTACTTCCAAGAACAGCAGCTTTTTGTGCTGCAGTGTGGTGGCAATAATCACTCACAGTTCAGACAAAAACTTCACTGGGACTAGAATAGTTTGGGTTGGACAGGACCTTCAAAGACAATCTTGTCCACTCACCTGCCATGGGCACATCCAACCTAACCTTGAACTTTTCTAGTGATGGGCATCCACAACTCCTTTGGGCAACCTGCTGCAGCATCTCACCACCCTCATCAAAAAACATGCCCAAACTTAAGTTCAAGGTTCTAGTCTGAGCTTGAGAAAACCCCAACTGGAAACGAGCAACACACAGGAATCTGTTCAGTAGAATGAGGTGGGTAACTTCAAAGTTGGAAGATTCCAATTTTCAATACGCATAGTACAGGAAATCCCCTGACAAACATCTCCGGTCTCTGCCAATTTGGCTAACCCAACATGGGAGAGACTCTTCTTCATACCCGTAGTCTCAAAGTTTGCACCTCATCTCCCAGTCAGCCTTGACCTCCTGGCAACTGAAGAGAGAGTTAAGAAGCCAAGAAAGATTTGAAGTCTTAGAATAGATTTTATGCTTTCTGAATCATGGCAAAAAGGCTCTGAATTGTAAAGAAATGGAAGTACTGATCACAACAGATCTTGACAGCCAGCATTTACTGTTCCTTTAACCCAAGAGCATTTGGGGAAGAAAGAGCAATTTTCTTCCCTCGATCTGGAATCAGGGAGAAGACAAATCCTCAAAAGCTATGCTCCCTGCCTTCCTGGTCTGGAAGAAGACAGAATGTGGAGGTGGCTCACAAACCAATAAAGTAACAGCAGCAAAATCCAGCACTGGCTACATATCTATGGGTAAATAAAACAGGCCTGTGAGACAAGCTTAGGCATGGGATCACTGGTCATTCACACTGCTTATTCCTCTGCAGCCACCCTGGCAGAGTACCGGCCCTGTCAAAAACAACAGGGGATGGGGTCAACCAGGGACTGTTCCCAATGGACAGCATGGAAAATCTGACATCAAGCTACTCTCCACTTATCTGGGAAGCCCCACATGAATCCCTTCAACCCCTCATCCTACAACCCAGGGGTGTCCATTGTATGCTCCTAGTATCATGAGATGAAAACACCACTCTGGTGGGCTGCAACATAGCTACTGATATCCTTACAGACACATGGGCACAGCCTTAGGCTCAGTGACCTACCTAGGCCTAGTGCTGGCACAGCATGGATGCCTTCAGCATGTGCCATTTGCCCATGCAATCAGAGAACAGCCCTCAGCCCTGCTTTATGTTACTGTTCAAGACATAACCAGTGTTTTCCTCAAAAAGAACAGCTCCAGAAGAGCTCCTCAGTGACTGTATGTAAACCTCAGGTATGAAGAAGGTTTCTGGAAAACAATGAAACATTAGTGGAAGCAATCCCAAGAAAGGCTGAAGTTGCAGGATGAAAAAGGAAAGAAAGAAAACCAACTGGACACATACTTTCATTTGCTGTGTCTCAGCATCGGAAGGAGAACAAAATTAACCAGACAGATGAAGACAGACCAAACAGAGGCCTAACTCCAGATTCACATTCAATTCACTACTCCACCACAGCCTTCCTGGGACAACTTGCTGAAATCATCTAATGTCATTCAATTACCTATGAAAACTGGAATCTGGAAAAATAACCTCTCATGGTACTGCCAAAGAACGTTTTGCATACTCCAGCAGCAAGGCCACATGTTTCAGGAACCTTCCCCAGTACAAAGGTAACTCTGCTCACAGAAGCTCACAACTCCTAATGCAGCAAAACCACACAAAGGTTTGAAAGGAAACTACTCCAAGCCCGAGGCACCTGCCCTAAGCATTGCTGCAGTTCCTAGGTGTTTCCCCATTTACTTACAATCAGAATTCAACACTTGCAGATTTACATGGCAGGTCTCCCTTTCATGGGTAATTTTCCTTTGCTTCCCTACAGCATTTTTCTTGAGGGCTCCCCATTTTGATTGGCAGTACAAGAAAATGCAGTAAAATAAAACTATTATAAAGAGGCCCAAGATTTTTCTCTTCAATACTGATCAGAACTAGATGTTAAAGGCCACAAACACTTCTCACCTTCGTGAGGAGAGGGGAAATAACACAAGTGACATGAACAATAACTTGAAGTGACATTTAAGCAGCAGCTCCTGACTGTTTTAATTTAAAAGCTTATGCAGTTCATAATGTTTGTTTCATGCTTTGCTCCTCACTATAAGACACTTCATGGCTTACATCTGTTTATAACAAAGTACTTACTTACTTAAATACCCAACAGAACCCCAATCCCTTGTCCTGTCCCTACTCAAGTGACTGATGCTCGGGACCCAACACTGAAGTCAGCGGAGTGCAACACACACAAACACCCCCCGCACCCCCCAACATGCTCTTCCTCCCTGGTAGGAACATATGAAGCAGACCTTGACTGCAGAAGAATTAATAAGGCCTGAAAAAAAGTATATTCATAAAGAAGAGTGGAAGTATTATTAATTCACCATTACAGCATTCATTTAATTGTAGCTGCAAATATAAACTTGAAAAATTAGAACATTTAAGACTGAAATTTAAGTACCTTCATTAGGATGTTGGTCTATCAGGTTCAATGATAAAATTCTTTGACATCCTTATTATTTAAAAGGAATAAAACCCCCTAAAACATCCAACTAAAACCTCAAGCCACTCTCCCCCCAAAAAACCCCCACACAAGCAGAATGTGGAAAAAGAAGGAATAGTGGGAGGAAAAAAAAAACCAAACCAAACCAAAACCAAACCAAAACCCACAAAAAAACCCAAAACCAACCAAACAAACCCAAAAAACCCCAAAACCAAAAAAGGCAACAAAAAAATAATCTTCCCTGCTTATCTTCGGAGCATAAGGCTCCTAAACTGCTTTAGTAGACTACCATATCAATTGGGCTTTACTGCTTAAAAGCCTGACAAACACTGAATCTCCATAGCTGACCAAGAGGCAGTTTAAGGTCTCCCACTATAGAACATGAAAAAATCAAAACAATTATGGAAACAGCTTAGTTATGATTAAATGTGTTACATAAAATAAACCCTGTGAAAGCAATACACTAAAACCTGGAGCTACAAGAAAGAACATAGTTCTGGGACAAAGAACAGATCATTTTATGTTGGTCACTTAAAAGACATTGCTTTAGTTTGGCATTTTTTGTGTTGTAGTTTTAAAAAGTTAAGAGACTCACAGGCTCTTAGTTCAGAAACTAACCCTAAAGTAAAGTATTACTAGCTCCTAACACTAAAACATTTGAAATTCAGAGAAATGGAGCAAGTTAAACTCTAACCCACAAGAGTCTGGGAATAACAAAGTAGCATAATGAGTAAAAGCAATGCAGAAATATCTTCTGCTAAACAATAAAACTTCTGAGTTATACTGAAATAACAGAATCACAGAATGGTTTTGGTTGGAAGAGACCTTAAAGCTCACCCAGTTCCAACTCCCTGCCATGGGCAGGGACACCTTCCACTAGAGCAGATTGCTCCAAGCCCCTATGTCCAACCTGGCCTTGAACACTGCCAGGGATGGGGCAGCCACAGCTTCTCTGGGCACCCT
>WYDI02025609.1:0-38876 GCA_009867235.2 Psittacus erithacus | reverse complement strand
TCAGCCCACCTCACAAGTGTGTCAAGGTCCCTCTGGATGGCATTCCTTCCCTCCAGCGTATCAACTGAACCACACAGTTTGGTGTCATCGGCAAACTTGCCGAGGGCGCACTCAATCCCACTGTCCACGTCACTGACAAAGATGTTGAACAAGACCGGTCCCAACACTGATCTCTGAGGGACACCACTCGTTACTAGTCTCCAGCTGGACATCGAGCCATTGGCCACAACTCTGCTTGCGGCCCTCCAACCAATTCTTTATCCACTGAATGGTCACCTATCAAATTGGTGTCTCTCCAATTTAGAAACAAGGATGTTGTGTAGGACAATGTTGAATGCTTTGCATGAGTCCAGGTAGATGGCATCAGCCGCTCTACCCCTGTCCATCAGTTCCATAGCCCGAGCATAGAAGGCCACCAAATGGGCTACTCCCTTCTAATTTGATATTCAGTTTCAATGGCAGCGGTGACAGAAAGTTCAGAAATAGTAGCCCAGACATTTTGCTGTAGTCTTAGTGGTGATGGCCAAAGGAAATGTCATCTGTATCTTCTGAATTAAGTTTTCACATCCTTGACCAAAGAAAGACCTAAGGATGTGGACCAAGATTTGTTTTAGGATACTTGGGCCATTTTAGAACCATAAGAGTTCTGCATTTAGCACAAAGTGGATATTAATTGTCCATTCTGTTTTATATTGATATTTTCTGTTATTTATTCTTCAAATTACAGTTATATAAATCTTACAGCTATCAAAGACTTTTTTTTAACATTTTGTTTAAAAAAAAGATTAAAAACTAGCAAAATTCAAGAATGCTTTCTCCTTCAACCTTTTAACATCATTTTGTATTCAGTGTTTAAAATTTGCAGATGCAGATGTCTTTTCATGGTAGCTATAATTTGCCTGCAATCAACATAGTTTCTCGTAAAAGGTAAGCATAGAGTTAGTTGACAGAATTGTAAAGATATTTTGTTTTTTTAATCAAAGGGTGGTAAAACAAAAGTTTGGAATAATGTATTTACTTCATCCTGCTCTGGAGGACATGGGAATAATGCAGGCTGCAAAGACAGATGAAGGTAGCTTCAACATGCTTTATGTGGTCCTGCCTCTTGGAGGTGCTGCAGCGCTGTTAGACAACTAAAACTTTCTGTGCGCAGTGTTGTCCAAGTGGTGCAGAGAAGACATAAGAGCTTTTGAGGTAATTTCCTCACACCAACAGAAGTCTTTCTAGTGAACCTTTCCAGAGCAATATGGACATAACCAATCTTGCATTGAGGATTTTTCTCCTAAATCTCTGTCTCTGAGGAAAGACTAAACCCTGTAAACTGATCTGTCCCTGCAACAAAGGAGGCTTGTTTGAAACTCTGTCGTTAATGAGTTAATTGATTTGAGATGTGTTGTGAAAGTTGATGACTAAGTGGTTTATGCAATTTTCCCTGTGACTGCCTGGAACACAAACTTTAGCCAGGCATGATATTTTTTTTGCAATACTGTAGGCACATCGTCAAGGTGCTGAGCTAGCCCCGTTTTCTTTTACAAATAATTATATCAGAAAATGCCAATGGAATTAAAATAAAGGCTTATACACTCCTTAGAGTTTTTTGTGTTCTTCGTCCAAAAATATGTCTGCCCTTTTGGACTTCGCATTGACATTTTAGTGGGTTCAGCTCAGATTACTGCAAAAGAAAAGAAGATTAGTGTGAAGTTTAGTGCAGGGCCTTTCAGATGAGACCTTTAAAAAAGATCATCTTTGCTGTGCTGGCCGACTAAAGTTCTTGTCACACTTTGTAATAGTGATATATTCATGGCCCTAGTAAAATGTACAGGCTTGGAGTGGAAATATTAATCATGTTGAGGGTCCCTTTTGCAAGGTATGGCTGTTCTATACTATATGTATATTCTAATTTTTAAGCTGAGTGACATGCTGTCTACACTGGAGTTAAAATGGTGTGTCCATACTTGAGGGGAAAAACCTAATTTTCTGCTTTAGTAAACGTATGATTCATATACTTTCTTCAGTACAAATTTCAGGATGCATGTACTTGCATGAAGTGTTGCCTATACAGCACAGATAATTACAAAAAAACCAAAAGAAAACTGAATAAACACCTCCTATGACTCTTTTCCCTTGGTCTCTTGTCAGGTGTGATATACGATTTTAATATAGAAAGGGTTATAGTCTGTTGCTTCTGGACACTTCAGCAATTTCCTTCAGGGCTATTGCCAAGCTTTTATCTCCTCTTATTTATGCTTTGTTTTCTTGTTAATGTGCACTTAAACAAATGTTGATGTTGATACTTCTGCTCCATTTATTTTATATCACTGGATAAGCACACAGGTTTTCACGAGTATTAATTTATAAAGTTTCTTCACTTGCTTTGTGCACCTTTTAGTGACTTCCTGTTTTGTTTTATTTTCTGTCATGGAGGAAACAGTTCCTACTGTTTACATTTAGAAAATAAGTTGCCACTGTTTCTGCAGTCTTTTTATGAAAATTTTAAAAACCTGGTATTTTGGAAATTAGAAATGTGGGCTGGGGAGAACAATTATTTCTAAGACAGTTTAGTCTGGATGTAAATCTCACACTGACCTCAGAGGAATTGCTAAGGGTTGGTAAGTATTGCAGGATTATTCTCAATGTGTTTTCTCTCCTCTGCATTGTTTGCCTGTCAGGACAGCAGTCACAAAATAGATGAAGACGAGATATTTGTAGAGATGTATTATGACAAATGGAGAACGCCTGTAAATTTATAATCTTAATTATGATCCACAAACTATTCAATACTGGGAAGCAAAATTACTGTCAGTGATTGTGATTAAAGATGGTATCACTTCACCTTACTCTGTAAGTCTTGCTGATGCTTCAGCTTCCAACTTTGAAATAGACGGAGAAAACACATGGGGAGATATGTTGATATTTAGCAAAATGCCTGCTTGGATTAACTGACCTTTCCTATAAATCAGAAGTGAAGTTGCCGGCTGGGCATTTTCTCATATGCAGGCAGCAAGAAAATGAGTTGAAGAGCTCACTGAAGAAATATATCTCATGTATATTTTCTCCACACTCTATTCTAGTTCTTATACTACAATAGTGCAAAAGCTATTACTAAAAGTAAAGCAGAAAAGGCTCCAGTATCTCTTTCAGCTCCAGTGTCTCCTCATCCGTTCTCAGCAAGCTTGACAGTTATGTATGAGTTCATATTAATGACTATTTATTTTCAAAGGAAGCTGCTCTTTTTCTAGCATGAAATGGAAAGCATGAACCAACTAAATGCTGTTATTTCAGGTTTTTACCTATATTGCTATCCCAGCAAAAATGCGTTTTCACAGTTTATAATGCTAAGATACGTGTAGGTAATTCTGTCTTATTCAAAACATCTCTCACACAAGTTGATCTGACTTAGGACTATTTAACAGTTGACCTGTTCAGCTGCTGTATAAAAGAATGTTTCTTCCTTCATGTGTCAGAACAAACCCACTATCTTTTCTAGCATTCCTCCTGTGCAAAACAGAGATAAGTGACCATGGAGTCAGTGCCAAGTTACTGTAATAGTGCTTTTTGTATAAGACTAACCACATCCAAGCTTGAGGCAAGTACTAATAAGGGATATCACACTGTCACATGTGAAGATTTCACATTTAACTGAGGGAGGAACTTAATCTTTCTGCAGCACAACATTATATTTCTCTGGAACTACACCTGTAAGAAACCCTGCATGAGTTTTCAATTTTAATGAACATCTTCACAAACAGTGCCTATATGCAGAAGATATTTATTTTTTCTGCAGGCTCAGCAAAGTCTAAGTGGTTGGATATATCCAAAACACAAAGCAAAATTTAATGTTCGGAAAATGTGCTATATTTTCCACCAACTACATTCATTTAGGAAACAATGGCTCTTATTCTAATCTCCATAGTGTTATGCACAGTATATGTTCAGACTCAGGCAACAGTTTTGTTCTGGGCTGCACTTCAAAGAAATGATAAAATACTCATTCTCCTTCTCTGTTTTGTCACAGATAATGAGTGCAGGAAAGGCTCCTTGAGTTTCATGAGGAAAAAAAAAGTGTTGCTCTCTAAGCTGGTGACTGAAAGGCAGCAGGATGCTGTTTTGTCTTGATAAAAATAAAATTTTGTTTGCATCTGCATGTAGCAGTTACATGTTATCATCATCTCTGTCTTCCTTCTTGGAACATCTTATGTGTCCTTGAACACACGGCTGTCCCAGACTCACTCCCACAGTGTCCTTGCCGTAGTTTGCTGTGCTTTGTGTGCGGAGGCAGGTTCCAGCTCTGATTCTTCTGGACACAGGCCATTTCTTACTGCCAGTATGTCTGTTGTTTTTCTCCAGCTTCCCACAGCACTGTCTCAGAAGAGTAACACTTACCCAAGTCCTCAGTATATCTGTGCTATGTAATCTGGGTGGGTACAGCATGAAGGACAGCAGGATGCTGCATGTTCCGTCTGAATCTTCGTGTATCTACGTCTTTTCCTGTGGCTGGCTGGGAACATGGAGCACTTGGTCTAAGTCATACTGTTGGCTAAATTGCTTAAACTGGGCTTTTCAATGTAAAGGTTACCATACATTCTGCAAATGTCTGACTAAGTATAATGTAGGTGTGCTGGGTGAAAAGTCTATTTTGTGTCTCCAGCTTTTCTGACTTAGTTCTATGAACTGCTTCATCCTTACCTCTAACCATAGATTTTAATGAATTTATCTGAGTTATTCCACCTTTCTCTGACATTTAGCGTACTCCCCCATAATAGGAGGGAGGTGTAAAAGTAGGTCTGTGGTGGAGGTGGGCCATGCCCCAGGCGTCCTTTAGTTTTTCTACAATAGGGAACTTCCCTGCTAGACTTCATCACCCACAGTGCATGTGTATTGCAAGTTCAACACAAGTCTCTAATGTGCTTTTTGTGACCATCTTTCCCATGAAGTAAGACTCTCTGCTGTTTGCCATTTTTGCCTGGGACAATGGACTAGTATGCATCAAGGAAATACAGTTAGAATACCATAGTTGATAGCTTCAGAATTTGTCTTAGCCCAATGTTTTATTGAACGTTTCATTTATTTTGGACAAGTTGAGTGCAGGGAATAGTCATGGTATTTTTCCAAATTGCAAACAACCTCAGAATTACCCATCTCAATTGCCAGCTGAGTAGACCTCTGCAAGTCTGCTTCTCACCTACTGTCATGCTAATGATTGTAATGACAGCTCTGTATGAAGTTAATAGTTTCTTACTTCACCCTTTTTATTGTTCTGGAAACTACTCAAGAATAATTAGATCAGTGTTAGCTATTATGATCAAGAGCATTGAGCAGAGTGATATAATTGTATCAAATGGTTTGAAAGGCTCATTTCCTGATGGAATAAGAAAGTATAGTGGTCCAACATATAACAGGAGAGCATGCAAGGAGCTGGATAAAATGACTCAGGGTGTGATGAGACAAGACCTAGAGAATAAAACAAACTTTCTTAAAAATGTAATGAGGGGAAAAAGCCCCTTAATGTAACATTTTTAAGTTACTGTCAGAAAGTGTTGTTCACAAAATCTTGTAATGCCTGCTCATAGCCATACTCCGGGCTTCAGAACATTAATTTTATGTTAAAAAGAAAAAAAATAAAATTTATCATCTCTTACTTTTGTGAGGAGAATCTTAAAAGTGTAAATCAGTTTTCCAAATTGAAAACAGAGCACTCTGATGTTGTCTGGAAAAGAAAGGTGAGTCTATTTGCTGTTTCTCCACTGCTGTGCTCTGTTAGCCTGGAAGGCTGTCTTTTGTCTGCAGTGTACTAGTTGAGTGGTTCAGGTGAAGATCTGAAGAATGGCCAAAACAGCATATGAAAAACTGTTGTTGAACACTATTTGTGCTATGATTTGTACTTCGAGTACAAGCAAAAAGAATGGAAAATCTCATGAAAAAACATGGTGGGTTTTTTTGTTGGTGGTTTTCTTTTTTTTTTTTTTTTTTCCCCAGGAAGTTCTGTATGATTTGTAGGTTCAGAAAGTCTGAACAGTTTGGAAAACACAAATTTTGCATTTTTCTGACCAAATGCCAATTGTTTTTTACCCCTGCAGCTGACAAAAGTGAGTGAGATAATCAATAGCATTTTGATCACTTTTAAGTTAGGAGCATGGAAAACTGTGAAGAAAAATATAAATCTCTCTGGAAATCTTATGTCAAGTACAACTTTATTTTCCTTTTGTCTTTTCTTCTATGATTACCTAATGTAACAGACTACAGAAAATGGACTCAGACTGTTCTGGAAGGCATGAAACAATATGACAAGAGGCAACAGACACAAGTTGGAACATTGGAAATTCTGACATGTTATAGGGGAAAAAAAAAATGCTGGCATGAAAAATTATTGGAATAGGTTGCCCAGACAGGAGGTAGAGTTTCCACCCTTGGAGATACTCCAAACATGACTGGACATGACCCTGAGTGTCCTGACTGATTTTAGCCCTGCTTTGAGCAGGAGGTTGGACTAGAAACCTCAAGAGATCTTTTACCCAAGATTAGTCTACAGTTCTGTAGTTTTAATAATATTTAACAATTTCAAGTTGTTTTCATTGTTTTTGAAATGTTTCTGAATGAAAAATGTACATGGATGTGGCAAATGTGAAGAAGATTAAACTAGGAAGTATATTAGTACATCGAATCTGGTTTAACATGATGATGTGTGAAATTAACATGTCAGTGTGGACTAAATAGAACAATTAATTCTTTAAAAGAAGTGATATTTCTTACACAGAAGCTGGAATAGAAAATTAAGACCTCATTTGGTGTATTTTTAACATCTAAATTGGTTTGACAGTGATTTGCCCATATCCTAATTAATATAGGATTGTAAATCCATATATTTATCTCAGTTTCAAAGAGATATTATTCGAAAGGTCTGTATTTCAGTGATGGGAGAAACCTTTCATATTATACTCTAAATTCAAATGAGACAAAAGTATAAAATAATTGTTCACTTAGGAGGTAATCTTTTGGCCTGCTGTGCAAAAGGTATCCTGCCCTCAATGTATATGTTATAGTAGAAAAGGGAATTAATCTGTCAAACTCTTTAGGCCAGTATGTAGCTAATGGATCTAGACTGAAATGCATGGGGGGCAGAGGAGCTCAGACTGCAGCTAAGGAAAAGACTTGCACGTTCATCATTTGAAATAATCAATTTTGTTCAGATGAATTCAGTGTGATTTAGGCAGGGAAGGTATGAACCAGGACAACATTACACTGGAATTTTGCTTAAATACATTATCCTTTCCTATGTTCCCCAGCTCTGCAGTTTCCAGGCATGCATTTTTTGTGCAGGCAATTTAAATTTTTTTGTAAGGTGTCTTACAACACAGACAGAGGTGCACTCCTGATGTGTAAGGGAAAAGTGTAAGCAGAAACACACAGCTGAAGGTGAGGTTTTGGTGCATTAAAAGAGTCTTTGCACTCTGCCTCTTGTTTATTAATATCTTTAACTTAGGATTAATAATGTAACGGTGTGTTGTGACTGGCAAATAGTTATTTTTGCTTTGCCTTTGTATGAGTGTTCCAAAAATTCTTTGCCTGTGCCTGATTTGAGTTCATCTTGCAGCAGTTGTGTAGGTGCAGCATTTTGGCTTAGTGGTAGTCTTTCTATTTCATTTGAAGAAGTAAATATTTGAAAGACAACTGTATTGTAAATTTATATTTGGGACTCAGAGCAATTTATATGTATGTTTTTTTCATATGTGACTGTGATTTTGTTGACATAATCTTCAGGAAAATATGTCTGGAATACGCATTACATAAGACTGTAACTCACTTTATATGAGAGAAGGCTTTGCATAAAGAGTCTGTGTCTGCTTTGGCCATTCTCTAAAAGTTAAAATAGCATCAGCCATAGTAGAAAAATAAGATGTGCACACTGCATTTCAGCCAACTGAAACTCTGTGTATAATGTGCTTGAATGACTCTTGAAACAGCTGAACATTATGTGTTTGATGAGATATAGTAGGCGGTATTGTTCTAGTCCTCTCCACTCTCATCTGATAACTGCCTAGGTTATTTTTGTCCCCATTTGACACTGTCATTCGGGAAATCCTGTTTTATCTATGACATGTTTTTAAGCTAGTATATACTCCTGTTAAGGATCTAATGTGTGTACCTGTCCAATATTAAGATAACAAGAAGAATGTCGCATGTAATCTTGGCCTAAGTTATGGCTCTTAAATTGTCTGTGTGCTGAAAAGTAGATGAAATGTTTTGACAGAGAAAAATATGTGTTGTCAGCTGGGAAGGGAAATGGAAACTATACTTCGCCAGGGTTCAGACAGTGATGGTTAAAATGGTCTTCTGCTAAAACAAATTAGAAGAGTACTGCTCTGCTTTATACCTCATTGTTTTTCCAGTGAAATGAACAACTAAATGAATGTCTTGTGTGTTGGAAAGGTATCTTTAAAATAATGCAATTAGTAACCATGAAAGAAGCACCATTTACATCATAAAATGGAAGAAAAAAAAAAAAAAAAGAGCAGTACAGAGTGCATCATTTCTTTAGTTTATATTGTAATCAATTTCAGTATTTTGCAAAAATATGGTAGCGATTGAAAAAGCTCCATAGCTGGAAGCAACCTGAATTGAAAGAAGGTGCTAATGGCCACAGTTCTTTGGGTCCCTGTCTATAGAAGACAGGGTGGACTATTATATGGTCCATTTTTAACAAACCTGCTGTTTCTGTGCTTGTCTAACTTCTGACTTACTACTGTCAAGAGTTCACTTCACCTGCCAGTCCTGCTGTACTGTTCTATTACTTTCAAATTCTGTTTAGCTTAGAGGTAGGTTAAAAGATTGCAAGAAAATAATCTTAAATAAAAGTGTTGAAAGTCTTGCCTTGGAGTGTCTTTTAGAAACTTCTGCAGTTGACCTCATGTGGCACTCAGCTCCAAGCATGTCACAGAACAATTCTCAGGGCTAAAGTTGTACACTGAGACCCTGTATTTTGGAAGCTACAAACATTTGTTAATCACATATGATGCAAGCCAACCTTCTGCAGCTTCTTCCTAACTGCCAGCCATTTTAGTAGTCCTTTGCTGGACCATTTCTCAATGCCTTTCAGGACCAGGGTTGAGGGTTCCCAACTAATCGAAGTATTTTGGATGCAGCCTTATGCATACTAAGTACAGGAGCTTAACGTCCCCTTATCTACTGGATGCTATTTAATGTAAAACAACAGACAGCAGTTCACCTTACAGAGAGAAAAAGGCAGCAGTTAGCCGCAGAAGCATGACTTGAAGCATAAAGTACCTGATTCTGGGTTCAGATACTTACATGGCAGAAATACATTTTAAGGCAATGTTAAATAATGAGTAGATGCATTTTAGTGTCTCAAGCCAGGTGCCTTTTATAACTAAATTGTCTGCATCAATTATCAAATCTACCTGCCAGAGGCTATTTGCAATTCTTCTAATTATTTCACATCGGTGAATTATAGGATCATGCACATTTTCTTTAATTTTTCCCCTTGTTAGTAGTCAAAAAATATAAATACAAGTGGGAAATGCCTCTGAATATTTAGTGTGTGCTTGAATCTAATATATGAATATTAATTTCTTTTCCTATGTAACTGAACTAGTATGCATGGGGGTGTGCACAGTAGTTTCTCATACTTTCAGCCTGACATGCATTTTAGGTAATCTCTGTGTATCTATGTATATATACATATCCTTGTATCTTTATAAATATCTATATATCTTTATAAAGATACATATCTGTACGTATCTATATAACTTTGCTCATCACTGATATGTTTTTGCTGAATTTCTTCAGAAAACAAAGCACTAGCTTTTCAGTTTGAGTGCAAGTAAATACTGGATTTTCCCTCAAAGGCACACAGTAGTTGCTAGATTTTGGAAGGCTATGCAGAATTAATGTTTAATTCCGCCACAACCCCTGCATTCCCCAGTACCTGTACACTAAGGGTCGAGAATGGTCTCATTAAAGGGGACTAAGGCTTTATATCAGTCACTGATCTATCTTCTTGCAATGCCGGTACTACACTTACGGCACCTTTTGGGTTCGATTGATATTTCAAGATTCTTTCCAACCTGTATGGTTTTCTTGGAATTTTATACTTGTCCATTAGAATTTGTAGTTCATATAATCAAATACCTTTAGAAAAAAAAACAACAAACAAAACACCCTAAAACCTCAAAAAACACCTAAACAAACCCCGTTTTTTCTTTCGCTTTGATCAACATTCTTGTTCCTTCCAAAAATCATTTTTAACCTTATTTTCCTGGGAAGATGAAAATTTGTGTTTCTTGGTTTTCCTGGGATTCTATGAGGTCAACAAAAATAAGATAATTTGAAACTTCACAGTATCAGTAATTTTCCTGTAATGGCATTATCCTGTGGCTTATAACTGCAAGCAAAAAAATATGTTCTGTTGGACAAATACCTGACCTTATGTAGTTCATCATCACCTTATTTTTCTGTAAATCTAAAGAAACAGCACATTTCTTTCATAGACTTTGCTGTTCCCAAATTGAGGTGGTACCACCTTATGCATAGTATTTTTTTATCAAGCCTTGTTTCACTTGTAGTGAAATTGGCAAATATAAGCAAACTGGCAGTCAAGGAAGTCCTGCCCAGACTGTTCAAGAAGAGGAGAAACCATGCTGTAGTTCATATGATTCTCTGCTTGTTTATGGTGAGTTATGTAATACGAAAGTCAATATTCTGAGTAACATAATACGAAAGTCAAAGAAACCTTTGGTGCCAAAAATACAACCTGAGGGTTCTATTTAGTGCTGTAAGAATGTGCAAACTACTCTTATGTGGAACTGTTGATGATTTCTTCTGAATGTTAACTGTGGCATTATACTGTGGGTTTTTTGTTTGTTCGTTTGTTTGGCTTTGTTTTGTTCTCTTGTGACAGATTAGAAAGAGAAAGCCATGGCAGAAGTAACTCACAAAGATCCGAGAAGCAAAATGGAACAATAAAATACCATGCAACAATCTCATTTTATAATCAGGTGGGCTAAATTGGTGCTGAGGCCATTCAAACATGGAAGCATGAATTAACATTGATAAATTAGTGTTATTTTAACCTACAGAATCATTATAGTCACTGAACATTTGTGATCTAGTTTCTCTGGAAAAATTATACCTCTACTGTGTTATGCCCATTGTTACAAAGACTTGATGCTAATGAAGACTTCAGGAATGCCCTGCAGTCTTTGTATCTAAGATCAAAACTACACTAGGAAAAGGCAGCAGTTTTAATGAAAAAGTGGATGGTGAAAATTTTTTTAGCTTAGTGTCCTCATAGATCTAACCTTTGTAATCTAAATAATAATAGACTGTTAATACAGAATTGCCCTCCATTCAGAAATAGGGCATGGGTGGTTATACAAATATAATTCTTTGTGATAGTTTTTTAGTAGGTGTCCCAGTGATGCCTAACCATATATCTGAATACAAGTGATTTAGGCTTGAAAATCAAATGAAGACCATGTTTTCCCAAACTGAGGTTATTTATTGCATAATCTCTCATATTTACTGCATAATGCTCCTCATAAGAGAAATATTTTCTGCATAATGCCATGTGTGACAATATGTAAGTTTTCTAGACATTGACTCTTTCAGTTGTAACCTGACTAACACTAGTTCTGAAGAGCACTACTCATGTTTTAAAGAGACAGACTGGTAGACAGTGGTATAAAAAAAAAAAAAAAAAAAGAATTGGATCAAATATAGTCAGTTTACCCAGGCGTTTACCCAGGATAGTGGAAGGGTTGGGGAAAATCGAAAACACATTCATGTCCTATAATACAGATTTTGTTTTTTTAAGACTTAGGTGGCATAAAAAAAAAAGCAAATGAGCATACGATGTTTTTACAGTCGCAGCTAAAAGAATCTTTAGTTTCCTCAAAAAAATCTGAGACTGATTGACCTTATACACTGGAAATTTTCAGTATTTTAGTGAAGTAGTTCAAGTCTTTCAGAGCTTTCAATGTTCATTATTGGCTAATACCTTTATTTAATAATTGCTTACCTGAGTCTGAATTTAAAAATCTCCATTATTGATTTGCTATTACATTAAGAATGAAATAGAGTGAGGTATGGGAATACTGGACTTAATACGCAGTGTTATGAGCCTTCATACCAGAAAAATTCCATAACTGCAGTAACAAAAAAACCCAAAACCACTCCATTTAAATATATTATGATGTTTTAGGGTTTTTCCTCAGTAATTATCAGCTGTAATACCTATTAGAACTCTCTTGAATGTGAGGAAAAGGAGTATTAAATGCAAGAATACAGAAAATGTTATAGCCTAGGTGTTAGGCCTCCTACAGCTAATCTCACTATAGGAAACAAGGAAGTGTTTCTATTGGGGGCACACTGCAGTGCTACAGCTACTGCACTATTACTAGAAAGGATGCACCTTCTATATTGAAATAGAGTATAACCTGAAGAATGACTAGAAGCACAATTTAATTAATTCATACAAGCCACCTATACTTCATAATAGATTATTTAGAATGCCTGACTTTAGGTCAAGAAATGGCAGTGCATCCCATGTGCTTCAGGTCTTATTTTGTCTGATAGAGTAAATAACAATACTCAAAGTCTGTAAAGACAAAATCAATGATACAATCAATCTCATAGAATACATGAAATCTGCAGCTGACACCTGGAAAGAATTACCTTAGACTATCAACAAAAATGAAAATATTTTATAACAGGATTAGTTTGGATATCTAATACTCTGCAAAACTAGGCTATCCAGATGACGTACAGTTAGCATGAAGTTTATAGACAGAATATAGCGGACATATTTTGAGAGGTGGGACATGCTTTAGAACATAACTGGTGTAAATAGCTGTTGCTCAATGTCAAGACTGGATGTTTTCCTAGCTCAAATAGGTATGACTAGGAAGCTGTTCCCAGCATTATGAGGATCCAGCTCTAATATGAAATGAACCCCTAACACAGGCCTTTGAGGTAGTGTTTTTTTCTAGAAGCAGTGCTACATGGATTACTCAATCTAGATATTATTGTATATGCTTTACTCCTGGCTCTTTAACATTTGCTTCAAAGCAAACCAGTAGAAAATGAAAGCTTATACAAAAGACAAAACCGAATTTAAGTACTTTTGTTAAGACTATGCAAGCAGAACTATCTCCCAGAAATAATGCCATTTTTCAGATGTATGGTGGGGTCTCCAGTAGCAGCAAATGGCCTGAATCTGTATTTAACACTGAGCTATTTGAGGGACAGAGTGAAAAGAAAAATGCAGGTTTGGTTTTCTTTTTTGTACTCTGGTATCTGGAAACCATCCCTGCATGACGCTGCTGAACTATTATTTCTTTATTATATCACCAAGTGTGAACAACTGACTGATTTTACCTATTATAAGATTCAGTAATATTATGAAACTCTGAAAAATATGAGGTCTTGTTACTTTGTCTCTAACTGATATGAGGTGAAGCTTCAGAATGAAACTGGTATGCAACTAGAGAACAGAATAATTAGCAGGGTTTGTGTAGTCTGCCAGAAGCTAACACAGGTTTATAAGAGACACTCGTGATATTTGCAGGGAAGATTTGCATAATCTGAGAGATGCAGAAAGACAGAATTTAAATTATATTGCAAAAGTTATATGCACTGTATTGCTATAACACATAGGCATACACAATGACAGTAATTAACTAGTGTGTGACAGAAGTGATAGAAATGGATAATCAGCGGGGAAACTCATGGCATGCTTTACAAAGGACAGATCAAGTGTGTATCTGAAAAGCTGAAGAATGGAAAGGTTTAAAGCAGAGCTTGTGATGAGACTTGGGATGTAAAGTCAAGTGATCAGCACTGTTAGTCACCCTGCTTGCTAGGCTGTAGTTTAAGACTTGCACAAGTACTCATAAAATCATAGAATAGATAGGTTTGGAAAGGACCTTAAGATCATCAAGTTCCAACCCCCCTGGCATGGGCAGGGACACCTCACACTAAACCATGTCACGCAAGGCTCTGTCCAACCTGGCCTTGAACACTGCCAGGAACGGAGCATTCACAACTTCCCTGGGCAACCCATTCCAGTGCCTCACCACCCTCACAGTAAAGAACTTCTTCCTTATAACCAATCTAAACTTCCCCTGTTTAAGTTTTAACCTGTTACCCCTTGTCCTATCACCACGGTCCCTAATGAAGAGTCCCTCCCCAGCATCCCTATAGGCCCTCTTCAGATACTGCAAGGCTGTTATGAGGTCTCCATGCACCCTTGTCTTCTACAGGCTGAACAGCCCCAACTTTCTCAGCCTATCTTCATAAGGGAGGTGCTCCAGTCCCCTGATCATCCTCATGGGCCTCCTCTGGACTTGTTCCAACAGTTTCATTTCCCTTTTTATGTTGAGGACACCATAACTGCACACAATACTCCAAGTGAGGTCTACATGAGAGCAGAGTAGAAGGGAAGGATCACCTCCTTTGACCTGCTGGTCACACTCCTTTAGATGCAGCTCAGGATATGGTTGGCTTTCTGGGTGCGAGTGCACACTGGAGCCGGCTCATATTCAGTTTCTCATTGACCAAAACCCTCAAGTTTTCTCCACAGGGCTGCTCTGAATCTCTTCTCTGCCCAACCTGTAGTGCCTGGGATTGCTCCACCCAGGTGTAGGACCTTGCACTTGGCATCTAATTCATTTCATTTTACCTGGTTTTGCTAATGAAGTCTACCAATCCACCCATAACTCATTGCATGTAAGTACTTTGAACCATGCCCACCTTAGTGTTGAGCCCTGATGGGGAGATGGTCTGGTTTTGAACTCTTTCTTCTGGGGACAGAAGAGTGTACGTCTGCCTGTGGGACTTCTTACTGACTACCTGTAGCTGAACCCATCCTTGGACCAAAAATATATCTTGGAGGTGGGGTTGGACTTTTTCCACCAGCTGCACTCTCTGCCTCCTGGTTTTGCCTTTCAGTGGATGCTGTGGTTTTTGCAACATGGGAAAGGTGTATGAGGAATAGCGTGAGGTTTGGGCTAGAAATCATACGTATGAGCCATGTATGTGCTGGTTGATTGTGACAGTCGGGTGAGAGGTGGTCTCTGTACTCCTGTGAAGCTTTTCTGCAGGTAGAGCTGTTCAAACTGCTCCTGAAGAGTGGGTTTGCACTAAGGGGTTCATAATTGCAGTTGTCTGTACCATCATGCTGGTTAAATAAAAGCATGTCTCCAAGGTGCTAATAGAGCTGAAATGAACTAATTTCAGCTTTAAACCTAATGTTTGTGGAAAATTGCCTTCACTACTAACCTAATACTTCTTCTCATCCACCTTTTACTGGGCAGTCCTACTTTGGTCATCATGTGTAGTTTTTATCCAGGGAAACACTTTTCTTTCCACTTTTATTCACTGAATCTAATTTGCTGTACTTTGTGGAGAACCCATCCCTTTGGTAGGAAATCGAATGAGTCTCATTCATATTAGGTAGATGAAAAGAGCAGGGTATGGCCTTGGAGGCTCCTACCGCTCTCTCTACATCTGGTTAATGTTTGAGGATTTTGAACCTGAGCCTGAATGCTCAGATTTTCCTGCAGAGCTCTGGCATCATGCCCGAGTAATTTATGTTAATATGATTTCTGGAGTTCTTCTATCTTACTCTTTTATGTCTCTGCGTTTGACAGCACTTCACCTTCATTATCTTTAAAGATCAGCTACTAAACTAGATATTTGCTCCCTGTTCCCTCTGTGAAAACCAAAACAAATAAATCACTTAGCTTCTTTGCTGTCTCCTTAGTCTTCTCACTGTGTTATTTTTAATCATTTTGACCTTGTAAACGCAGCAACTTTTACAAGGTTCTTGAGACACGTTTAAGAGATTCCTCTGTATCAGCAATATATTTAATTATACTATTATGCAGTCTTTTTTTGTCACAACTTTTAAAGTGTTTTCATTGTCTTACCAGTATTACAGCTAAGTGACTTTATATTATATCCATCAAGGATAGAATTCAAGTTTTATGCGTGTATATTAAGTGTTATCTCTGAACTTGAAGATAGTATGTTTTATTATTTTGGAGTACCCATCAGGTAATAAAAAAAAATTATAATTACCAATTTGAAGAATCTCTGTATTTCCACTGAGTATACTGCACGGATAAGTTTTGGAATGCCTTCCATGTGTTCATTGTATCAGTTAAAGTGTGAGATCTGCCAGACACTCATTTTCATTATAGTTCATTTTATCCAAAGATTTGTTGTGTCCTTTTGTCATTTTACTAGTTCAGAATAAAACTACGCTATT
Organism: Psittacus erithacus; assembly: GCA_009867235.2. Taxonomy (NCBI): domain Eukaryota; kingdom Metazoa; phylum Chordata; class Aves; order Psittaciformes; family Psittacidae; genus Psittacus; species Psittacus erithacus. The sequence goes on along the minus strand of WYDI02025609.1, from coordinate 22,591 downwards.
GTATTTCCCTATCACAAGCAATAAATATAGCGCATGGAAATGCAACTGTCATGGTTGAAGCCTAGCCGGTAACTCAGAACCACACAGCAGCTCCCTCACTCACCTCCTTCTTCCTCCCCCCTGCTCCCAGAGGGATGGGGAGGAGAGTCGAAAGAATGTAACTCCCATGGGTTGAGATAAGAACAGCCCAGTAACTAAGGTATAACACAAACAACTGCTACTACCACCAATAATAATAATGATAAGGGAAATAAGAAGGCGAGAGAATAAAACCGCTCGCCACTCGCTGATCGATACCCAGCCCGACTAGGCAGTGATCTAGCCCTTCCGGGTGACTGCCTCCAGTTTATATACTGTGGCAAGATATGCTGTGGTGCGGAATACCTCTTTGGCTAGTTTGAGTCAGGTGTCCTGTCTCTGCTTCCTCCCATCTTCCCCTCCTTCCTGGCAGAGCATGAGGCTCAGAAAGTCCTTGGTCAGAATAAACATTACTTAGCAACAACTGAAAACATCGGTGTTATCAGCGCTGTTCCCAGGCCGAAAGTCAGAAACACAGCACTGCACCAGCTACTAAGAAGGAGAAAAATGACTGCTACTGCTGAGCTCAGGACAGTATTTACCCCTTATTCCATACCATTCACATTATGCTCAGATTCCATGTTTTTCAGTATACCATCACTTTTGTCTCATTCATATATATATATGCATGGATATATATATACACACACAAACACACACACACACACACAAAAAGAGAGAAAGATATCATTCCTTAGTGCATGAACCAATCCCTATAAAGCTGCTGAGTTCATCCTGTTCATGGTTGGGCTCCATCTCTTGTAACAGTCTTTCAGAGCAGGAGACATGGTGTGCAGTGTTGGATTATTGCCTGCTGATGCCACCGTGGAACTCGTCTGGTTACTGCTGAGCTTGTCTGGTTTCGTCAAAGTTCATTCTTTGTTGGGGTGATGATCGGAGGGAAGTCAGGGCCAGTTGCTGGTGACCTGAAGACCTCTAGCTGGTGGGCTACAAAAGTGCTACATAGCAAGCAACAGCATACAATTGAGTTCATTGGCTGTTTTCCCCTAAAATCAAATCCCTGTGAGGTACACATTGAACTTCCCCATCTTCCTGCATTACCCACCAAACATGTTGGGGACCCTGAGCAAAAGCAATCCCATGAGCGGGTTTGCCTTTTCCTGAAACAAGAATAACCCAGACTGTCTTCCCCATCAAAATCTTTATGTGCACCACAGGAACTTTATCCCCTTCTACAGTATGTAAAAGTTCTGACTGGGCTGGGCCAGTCCTGTTGGCAGATCCTCTGGTGCTGACCAACCAGGTGGCTTTTGGTAAATGTGTATCCCAATGTTTGAAAGTCCCACCACCCATTGCTCTCAGTGTAGTTTTTAACAGCCCATTGTACCGTTCGATTTTCCCAGAGGCTGGTGCATGGTAGGGGATGTGATATACCCACTCAATGCCATGCTCTTTAGCCCAAGTGTCTACAAGTTTGTTCTGGAAATGAGTCCCATTGTCTGACCCAATTCTCTCTGGGGTGCTGTGTTGCCACAAAATCTGTTTCTCAAAGCCCAGGATAGTGTTCCGGGCAGTGGCGTGGGGCACAGCGTATATTTCTAGCCATCCAGTGGTTGCTTCCACAATGGTAAGCACATGGCGCTTGCCTTGGTGGGATGGTAGGAGTGTGATACAATCAATCCACCAGGCCTCCCCATATCTGTACTTCAGCCATCATTCCCCATACCAAAGAGGCTTTAACCATTTAGCTTGCTTAATCGCAGCACGTTTCTCAGTCATGAATAACCTGGGCAATAGTGTCCATTGTTAAATCCACCCCTTGATCACGAGCCCATCTGTATGTTGCATCTCCTCCTTGATGGCCTGAGATGTCATGGGCCCACTGGGCCAAAAATAATTCACCCTTATGTTTCCAATCTAAGTCCATCTGAGCTGCTTCAATCTTAGCAGCTTTATCCACTTGTTAGTTGTTTTGGTATTCCTCAGTGGCCCGGCTCTTTGGTACATGAGCATCTACATGGCATACCTTCTGCACCCAGATAGCGATATCTTGCCACAATGAAGCAGCCCAGATGGGTTTCCCTCTGCGTTGCCAGTTGCTCTGCTTCCATTGCTGCAACCACCGCCACAGGGCATTTGCCACCATCCATGAGTCAATATAGAGATAAAGTACTGGCCACTTTTCTCATTCAGCAGTGTCCAGGGCCAGCTGGATGGCTTTCACCTCGGCAAACTGACTCGATTCACCCTTTCCTTCATCTGCAACTTGTCATAGGACACTCCATACAGCAACATATTATCTTTCAATGTGGGGTGAAAGCTTATATATCAGCCATTTTACATCCAACAAAATGTTGAAAGATTCAGGTTTTGTCTGAAATTATGGTTATAGTATTTTTGAAATCAAAATACATTAAACAGATTTTTGTTTCTGAAAAATTTAAGTCTGAAAATTTTGTCAAAGCCGTATTAGTTTACAACCTGAGAATTTATGGTCAAGAATTTTCCACTGAATTTCATTTTCAGCAGAGTAAAATCCAGTATTTCTGAGCTATTTCAACTTTGTTGAAAAACAAACAAATGTCTTCATTTAATCTTCTGTGAAGCTTTAAAATAGTTACCATCCATGAGATCTGTGTTTTTATTTTCCCTAGCAGTCTCCAAAAGAGATGTATGTCTTGTCACAAGTTTCTTTCCTCTCATTTTTGGGAGAATGTTAATCTGTGGCGGGCTTGTCTAACTGCTGGTGTTTTATTGGCAGCTCATACTACATGGTTAGCAAAAGCAGCACTTGGTGTTATCTGGCTTTGGTGACCCTCACCAGGTGGTTTAGGAAGACATGAATTGCAACACATGCAAGCTCTGGATCCGCTTTGGAAAAAATGTACTAAACCATAATATGAAGCAGAAGTGCTAGTAGAGTTTGGGTAATAATGCCCTGACTCATCTCTAAATAAGAGTGCAATTTATGAAAGGGATTAATGTTTAACAATGGGGAATAGGAAGGAAGCAGCAGCTATAATTTTTTAAAATAACCTATTACTAACCATCTAGGGCAAATTGATCTATACATTCAGCCCAGTCAAATCTTTAGCAAGCTGGATAATAGTTAAAATAATTATCTGGAGAAATTACTAATTTTATAAAATGTGGCCTGTGCTTTACAACATGAAAAATACCTGGGTTTTTATCCAGTAGGCATTTAATTTCTTCAAGCTAGCTGTTGCTGCCTAAAAGTGCTTTTCCATTCATGTGACAAAGCAATAGGCAAACAACATCCATGGCAATATAAAATGCAACACAAATGTTAAAAAGATTTCCTTTATTAATATTCCTTATTAGCCAACAATTAATTCCTTTTTATTAATTTACTGGTCTTGTGAGATTGTTAAAAATTAATAATTAATAAGAAACAAATGGTAGCCCCACAACAACACAGCGTTTTTTGTTAAAGTAATTAAGGCTGTCTGCATTCATGATCACATGCTTGGTAAAAATTTTGAGCAATAACTCAGATGTTGTCTCTAATGATGCTGAATTATAATTGCGTTTAGTTTAGAAACAATTCAGGGAAAGGGTTGTTCTGTATGAATTTCTCACAAAATAGAGAACTGGTGATGGTGTAGTAAGCCCATTCAGGTTTCAGAGAAAAACTGACCATTTTTTTTTCTTACAAAATTTTTCATGTTTTCCTTTCTTCAGTGTTCTTTGTTTAGTAAAAAGCAAAATAATGTTGATATTTTGGGAGAAAGAGAGGAAGAATGTGGTTTTGGTCTTATTTTTCTGTGAAACCGTAAAATTTCTCTTACATAGATGATTTCTAATTTTCTTTGAATGTCTGAGTGGAAAATATCCACTTTGGTTTTGACTAGACTTAGTGTCAGGAAGCACCCAGGCACTGTGCCTGTGTGCAAGTAAACTGTCAATATTTACTATGTATATGGGCAAACATAGAATTAAATTTACCCACAGTTACTAATTGACTAATGTTTTTTGTATAGATGGTGGCTTGGGTACACAGAGGGAAGCCTGGTTATGCTTAGATTTTATGTGAGTGATTTGCATAGTACAGTTTTCAAATGGAACTGAATTGGCAGCCATTGAATGTATAGGCTCAAGATTCAGCGCTGCATAGTATGCTCAACTGTTATTTTTAAGTTTCTGCCTGAGTATCCCTTGGAAACACTGATCTGTAAGAATTTAGTTATCAGTGTGGGATATGAGCAGGTGCAAATCTCACAGCAGCCACACTCTGAGTCAATACAAATTAAGAATACAAGACAGAGGCTGAAAACAAGAGGAAGCTTTGAGGGAGGACATTCAGCTCAACAAGGAGCCAAATATAGGGCAGGAGTTAGTGTGAAAAGGAGTTTGATATAGGGGAATGTCTTTAGCTGCTGCTGGGAACAAAAAGGTAGGCATTGAAGGAATAAAAAAATGCTGGAAAAATACAGATGAGACAAAGTGAAGGGTACCACAATAGCCTTCATAGACATAAATGGGAGTGATTAGCAATGGGGTGATGGTTGAGACCATACCCATTTCCATGAATTAACAAATATTGGCATTATTTAAAATACTGTGAATAAAAGCAATTTTAATCTTTTGAGAGAAGTATAATTCTTGCTGTTAATACTGATGAAAAAATAAGACCTTCATCAAAGACCCTTGTTTTTGCAGGGATGATGGTGTACTGCACATATGATGTGCTGCATCTCTTGAAATAAATACATAATAATGAACTGTTTCATCACCTGTGAGAAATCTTGAGAGTTTTCTACTTTGCATGGAAGGTCATAATAACCTAAACGGATTTTATTTTCCTACCACTCAAAAATAAGAGATAAAAACTTTCCATTATATGAGTTTCATATCAATCTTTGTCTCCTTTTTCCTTGCAAGAAAATCCCTGCCAAGCTGACATGGCATTGGATGCTCAAAAAGCCAAGTAATTTTAATATGTTTAAGGACATTCTTCAAAATCCCTTTAAAATTGGAAAAGAATTTCAAGTTCCTCTCAAGGTACTGGGCAAGTGGGTTGTGACCCTTTTCTGAGTACTTTTCAAATGTGTGCTTGTTTTACAAAGTGCCCTATTCACGATAGTAAAATTCACTTACAGCCCTACTGTCTGCATATGTATTGAAACATTGACTTCTGAGCTGCTCTCCCTCTGCAGCTATCTGTCTCTTGCTGTGAAATTCACTGACAGACTAATCTCAGAAACCAGCATGAGCGGGCTGGAGTCTTACTGGTGGAAAAAGACCTGAAGGTTCTTTTGATCACAACAATTCTAGGTTTTGCACATGCTGAAAATTCTAGCATGTATCTGATGAAATGAAGGCAGAAACTGAAAAATGCCCAGGGACATAACTTTTTCTTTTTTTCTTTTTTTCTTTTTTTTTTTTTTTTAAGAAGTAGATAGAACTTCTCCCAACACTGTAGAGCTTCCTTTTGAAGGACTGTAGGACACTAGTTATTTTTGTTCTTGCTTCCAGAACTAGTCTTTCCCTTTCCATCTTTTTCTTTTTTCCTTTGTTTTTAACTTCCCCCTTTTTTCTCCCACTTCTTTTGAAGAGTGAAGATTGTTTTCATCTGTAGAAAAAAACCTTGCTTTAACATAAAGGTGATTTCCATCATGAACAAGTAGTGTCTTGTGTCAATGAACAGAGCACTATTGTGATGCACGTGTTGACAAGAGCCTGCTTTACTTTTGTCAAAATGCTGGTGCCAAATACTAATCTATTACAATGTCCATGACGTGAACTGTCTGATTTTGGCAGTTAAATCCCGATACTCAAGCAAGAGTATTGCAAATCTGTGATCTATTCTGCCTTTTAAAACAGTCTATTTTTGAGTCGTCAGACTTGTCAGGAAACATGACCATTCCACCTATCACAGAAGTTTTTTCATTCTAACTTGACTGGTCTTCAGCCATGCAGATATTCAAATGCAAGAAAATGATATTGCTTAGATGCTTGGCCAGAGAACTACATTAGATTCATTCAGTTTCACCCCCTAATACTAGCTCCTTACAGTGTGTCAATTATTAAGCGCAGTAAGCAAACAAGCACATTAACGCTAATCAGGTATCTATCTCTCTCTATGCAGTAAATAAGTACAATAAAGCAAATCAGAACTGATGCCAGGAGTCTCAGGTAATTGGGAAAATTCCTATGTGGTATATCCACCCATTGGTGGGGTTTCAGATTTGGCTACAATAGGGCTTTCCAGCTTGAAGTGTGGCCCTGGATGGTTATTCAGTGGTAACTGGTGATACATTTCTTCTTAATCACTATTCTCTCTATGCGATAATGATTTGGTGCATTTCTAATTTTCCTCTGTACTTTACTTTTTATATATATGTATATGATTTGCTTTATTGTACTTATTTACTGTATACAGAGAGATGTATATCTGGTTTGCGTTAGTATGCTTGTTTGCTTTAGTGTACTTACTCGCTTTAGTGTGCTCGTTTAATAAACAGTGCATGTTATACAGCTAGTGTGTGGTCATTTTGTTGCATACCCTGCCTGTCAGCAGAACAATTTGGTGTAGTTGGCAGGATATGAAACAAAATGGTTTTTTTTTAAGATACAGAAAACTGTTGCTAAGACAGATGTAGAGCTGGATATTCCAGGCTGGGAATAATTACCTCATTATACTTTGGCTGTTGAGTGGTTGTGTCATGGTCTATGTGAGAACTGGGACTCCTGTTTTAAGGAGGCAGAACCCTTTGATATGGTTAAATATTTACAAAAAGTTTCAGTACAAAACCAGGAAAAGCAGTGCTACCTGGTGCCGGCCACTGTGGACCAGTACATAAAGGTGGAGTGGGAGCTGGAGAAGGTGTTGCAGAACTTCGCTGGTTATGGGCCCTGAAGAGCTCATCCAGTATGCAGAAGACATGCAGTGGGAGATCCTCTAGACTGAGAATCTAGGTGGAGACTTGTCAGGGACAATTTCACTTCTTATGACACAATGTTGTAAAAGAATAAAAGACACAGCTCAAAAAATGTCCTTTGATCATAAAGACATTCACAGCAGTGTATCCTAAATTGGAAAAGCCATATATAAGAACTTTGACGCTGACATCAGCAGTGTGGGGATAGATGAGTGCTGGCAAGCTAGCAGCCAATAAGGTGATGGTGAAGCTCTTCTTTAGGCAGGGGATGTTGCATATAGCAGAATAACTTTGTGAGGAATCCAGTCTATCAATAGATCAAAGCCCAAAAAGACCATTGTGGAGCTGAATCAAATATTGGGAGCATTAAAAGTTAGAGCTTTGAGACCTGCACTAGAATGGGTGGTATCCAACAGAGAAATGCTTATGGCACAGAATAGCTTGCTGGAATTTAAACTACACAGATTGTATTTCTTTAGTTTATTGATGGGTGAAACAGCAAGTCACAGAATCATAGAATGGTTTGAGTTGGAAAGGACTTTAAGATCATCTAGTTCCAGCCCCCCTACCATGAGCTGGAACACCTCACACTAGACCGTGTTTCCCAAGGCTCAAAGAGAAGCACTTAAGTATGCAAAAAACTTTCACAAATGCAGTGGTGTTTGAAACCAGAAGGATGAACTATCGATTGAAGTGGACCTTGGTAAAAAGCGCTGGTATCATTCAATATTTGCCTGTCTCATTCTTCATCAGCATAACAATTGTTCTCTGTAACCTAGCATTTTTACTGCAGTGATCTGGCACTGCCACTAGGACCAAGCTGTAACATATAGGAAATGTGGCATCTCAGCTTTGAAGAATGAGTAAAATAAATTCTTTTAAGAAGAAAGCTGAGAGTAGTAGCATGAAACAGCTTTATATTGGAGGGTTGTTTGTCTCTCGGTGTAGAATGGCCAAATGATGCATGACAGCCACACATACATCCCATACTATAGTTCTGGGATACAGTTGGCTGTGGACAGCAGGGCTGCTTTTTGTTATGAGTTGAAGCCTGTTCTGCAAGCCATCAGGTCCTTGCAGAGGACATCTGGAACAGCATAACAGATATAGAAGCGTTTGCTTCCTGCAGTGCCCATTAACTTGTAAAGATCTAGAAGAACAGGAACAAAAGTTCCTCTCCATAAGTGTGAAAGCAGTGTCTGTGCATAGCAGCCCTTCCTGCCAAAACCCCAAGGCCCTTCCCTGCCCCCAGCCAAACACTTCTGAAGGGAAAGCAGAAGACTCTAGTTCAAACAATTTGGGGAGCACCCAAGCTGTCTCCTACTCCCCTAGCTATCGCCCTGCTTACTCAATTAAGCCTTAATTAGCTCATAAACTACTTGTAGGCAGGAACCATATTATTTTAAAAGTCAACCCAATATTTAGCCAAATAGAATAATGAACTTTTTTATATTCTTTTGTTCTTTACATAAAGGCCATACCAAATAGATAATGTAATTATTTTGCCTGTGAGAGTGGCCCACAATATCCTATGTCATATTATTGCAGGCTGTACAGAAGTGGATGTACAGAAGGATTCTGGGCATGCATACGAAAGTAGCCTACAGTCACAAAAAGGTGCACCACCTTAAATTGACAATCTCCCCATGTTCTGTGGGAGTTACTGGATTGTATCAGGGGTTACATACTTCTTCTTATGACTGATGAAGGGAAATGGAAACAAAATTCAGAACTCCTGACTAGATTTTTTTTTTTTTACTAGGAGTTCAGTTACTTTTATGGTGACACGAGTGAAATGGAAATTAGTTAGCTTTGCTGTGTAAAAATCTGTTACTTTTGTCTTAGGCTTTTAGGGGTCTGTCCTTGAAACCTTCAGAATGTGTGTTCATTTAGGTTTAGCGCTCTAAATCTATGCTGACAGCTGTAAATTTAGGCTAATAAATGAATTACACAGGTAAGGAAAACAAACACTCTCTCCTCAGAGGCTGTATAAGCCACATGGCTGATGCTATCAAGAAAACTCTTATCAGAAACTAGCTGACTGATTTTGCCCCTGGGTAGGTATTAAGCTGTGCAGCTGCTGAAATTGTTAACTACTCATGTTTCTTTATCCATCATTTTTCATTTTATTAAATTTAGTCTGTTTACTATACAGGGTTTTTCTTGCAAAACCAAGCCTCCCAGGCTAAAGCAAAAACAACCTTCCCTTTCTGTCTGTGGTCTTGAGGGACAAGTAAAATTCCCTGAAAACCTTTCAGGCTTTTGCTTTTGGCAGGAAGAACACTCCAGGCAGAGCTGTGGCTCAAATCAGCAATAAACTCTGGGACTCAGTCTACCCTTCCATGTCCTGTTGCAGTGGTGCAACCATGTCAGTGCTGAGGTAGGTGAGGCTGTAGTGTCCTGTAGGGACAAAATCCTGTGCAGAGCAGCAGCCATGAACCATCCTAAAAAGAAGCAGTAATTTAAGAAGGCCTGGAGGACTGTCAAAGTTATGCTGGGCTGCCTGGAAAAACACCGCAAAACAAAAGAGCAGGCTGAGAGCAGCAGAGGGCACTGCTGATATGAAGTCACCCTGCTAAAACCTACGAGGCTGCTGAAACGCTGCAGTTTCTTTTCTGTACCACTGTATTGACTTGTGTCTCACCTGAAATCCTATCTGCTAATGTAAATGTATATATAATGGACCTAATTTTCTTCTTATATTCTGGTGAAAATTAGGAGCCACTCTAATGAGAACAAGGCATTAGAGAAGAAAGTGAGTGTAGGTTAAAATGTAGTATCTGGGAATGAGAGTGGGGAAACAGAAGCAAAAGAAATTTTTATGCCTGTTTAAAGAAGGTTAAAAGGTTCACAAAATGGACTACCTTGGGGAAACTGTTTCTTATGTTCTTAGTGAAAAATATCAGATGCTGCAATCAAAGGTTTTTGTTTTGTTTTTCAAAGCGTAACATAACTTCCTGTGTGTTTGGGGGAAAAAACCTGGCATTTGTAACATACTTTACAGTCCCACAGCTAGTATATCCTGATTCACTGAGGGCAGGAAAAACCCATGATATCTTACAAGCTTGTCTGTAGTTTACTGATGCTAAATTGATGGTTTAAATTTGACAGCTGTATCTTGTTTTGTATGTTTTATAATGAAATACATGACTCTTAAGTACCCTGAAGCTCTGTACCTTTCAGTGTTTCATTTAGCTTGGTATTTTTGACATGTCTTGCTTTATCCATAGTTCAACTGCACAGCTGAAGGAGCTCCCACTGAATTCAGCACAGATAGCAATAACTATATAATTCTACCTGTAGCTACTATCAACACTTGTTTTCTCCTGCCAATCTTATTTCATTCTTCTACTTATTTTCCCCTGTGTATTATTTCCAGGTCTGCCCTAGATTTCTGCATGAGCTACCTTCTGATCCAGGATTCTGCTTAAATAATTACAATATTCATTATGCTTGAGATAGTAGGCACCAGAGGACACAGCTATGAAATTACTATGAGTAATGCGATGTCAAAACTCACCATCAAGGTGAAGATCTCTGCACTACTTTGTTGGCATTGAGCATTTTCAAAATGCTGGCAGCTTCATAGAAAGATTTTCTTTTAGTTGCCTTCTGCCAAGCAAAGGCATTAGCCTGATTCTGGCAGCCTTATGGTTCCAGATGTCCAGATCTCTCATGATATCCTAACAAAGGCATTAGGGTTTTACTATTATTGAGTTGTGCATCTGACTCCCCAGAGTGAAAACAAGTTACTGAGCTGATCTATAGCTGTGTGAAAGTCATTATTCTCTACACTACTTACCTGCAACTTATGGCCAGAAGAAAGCATAGAACTCTTGCTGAGGTGCCTGATAAGAGCATATCCAGGTAACACCACAAAAAAATTAGCTATCATGTATCATTTGATGTTCTTCTATCACTATGAGGTGAAGATAAGGTAAGTAAACTTCAAGAATTCAGGATGTTGCTTCTTAGAGGTATCCTGTTTACTCACTTCATAATGCAAAATATTGTATACATCACTGGAACTGATGTCTCAGAAAACTGACCTTTCTTGTATTTTTAATGCTACCAAAAGATCTGGCAATCTAAATATATTTAAATACATTTAAATACAACGGTTTATATTTAGTACAATTCCTGTTAATGCTGCTGTCTTCTTCAATGGTGACAGCAGTCCAAGACTGAGGAAAAAGTTCGATGGTACCAGTGGATTATGTGCTTAATATCTGCAGTTTTGGGTGCCTAAATATCTCTTTTTTTTTGTCTTCTGATGATCCAGGGGGTGTTCATTGGAATTGTTGACTTAAAGAAGATCAAAAATTGAGCCTGTTAGTTGTTATAGAGTAGAATTAATGATGCAAATAAAAGGAAGATGGAGCATACAATAATTGAACACAGTACACATAGTACTAGCAAGACACTGGTACCATCATTCCTCGGATGCTGTATGTTTTACACTTTTCTATTATAACCACAATTCCTTACATCTTTATTCTGCTTAAAAATACTGTCCCCTGTCCCCCACAACCTCTGTGTCTTACAGTGCTTCAAAACTAAACTAAGAAAGATCTGGGATTAATGCTTAATCACCCTAAGGGGTGATGCAAATTTTAATTTTCAATAGAGTTTCAGTATTTTAGATACTAGCTAAGGGGTGTGGAAATGTCAATTTTATACAGTCACATGTAAATTCTACAGAATAATAAAATAGAAAGGACTGAACAGAAAAAAAAATTGAGATAGGATTCATATTTGACAAAAACTTGTTCTGACACACTTTGCAGAATGAGTGGTATTTCTGCAGTGTAGATTCTCTCTCAAAAAACTAATTACAGAAGTAAACAGTGAGGTTTTTTAGGAGGTTGTTAATTCATTTCTTTGTGTTTTAAAGGTGTTCATAAAAGATGAAATTTTTCTTAGGTATATTTTCTATTCATTGTATTCATAGCATGGTTTTTCATTTCTATTGTGTTTGTAAATTTAAAATGTTCGGATATGCTTACAGACAGCACTCTTTGTGCCCAATTCTATGAGCATTGTTGAAATAACCATTCTGTAAACAATGGCAGTTATAAAAAAAAGTCCAAGGATAGACAAAAGTTTAAATAAAGGTGAAGAAAAGAACAAAAGCCCAGTGCCTGATGTGCTAAAAAGATCATAATTTACTTTGAAAAGTAAATTGTTTTCATTTTTTTTTTTTGCCCTTATTGTTTCTAAAGCAACTCTGTCCTCTTACAACTTTTTATTATAAGCTGAGTTATCATTAATTTGTTTTCTCACTTGTTTTAAAGTTGACAGTAAAGAATTGTTGGTATGCATAGGCACACCTGAGAAACAGCCTTAAACTGCTTCAGTTCAGTGTGTCTTGCTGGTGGAAGCTAGATGGGCAGTTTAAAGTGTTTTTAATTCCAGAAGGAGCCAAAATGACATAATCTGGGTTATACACAGTGAATATTATTGTTTGGGTTTGGTTTTTTTTTTTAATTTAGCAGTTTGATGATATAGAAGCTCAGAAGCTTGCTAGCAACTGGCAGGTTTTGGCAGGTTTTAGTGTGTCTGAAATGGCTTGTTTTCAAATTGACAGAGCTTTCTTTGGTTTGAGAGAAATCTGAAAAACTCCAGGATAGACCCAGCTTGTTTACTACATGGTGTGAATGACTAATGTTCACTACATCAGGAATTAGTGGGGGGTTTTTTGTTTGTTTTGTAGCTGTTTTTTTTTTTTGTTTGTTTGTTTTGCTGTTGTTTTTGTTTTCTAGCAAATGTGAGAATAAATAAAAGCCTTGCTATAATCTTGTTGGTGACTTAATGGAATTTGAAAGTTTTGCTATTGCATCTGCCTTGCTGCAAATACTAAGCAATTAGCATGTTTTTGATGGTCCTTTAGCTTCAGCAGAGGGGTTATTTGCTTTATTTTTTGTCAGTCCAGAAGCATAATTGTCTACCATTTGGTGTACAATATTTTGTAGGTAAAAAAAAAGAATTTCTTTTATAAAGCCATATAATTAACCATTGCTAATATAGCTTTAGTTCTTACCTCTTCAGTGTTAAGCAATTCATTCTAGTTCTTGAGACAAAGAATTTTTCTCATGGATTGGCCTGGAAAATGTGTGAACCACTCTTTTAGCAGCCAAAACCCAAATTTATGTCATTCATGTATGTTGCACCCTATGCTGTCCCTCTTAGTGATAAAAGATATATTGAAGCTGATATGGTCTGGAATGGCTAAATATGATGTAAACTGAAACTGGAGCCAAAATGCCTTATAATCTCAAAAATAGTGGCTTATTGATTTGAATTGTTTGCTTTACTGCTACAAGAGCACAATAGTTTCTATGACACCTGACTAATGTACTTTCTTCTTACATCTAAGAAAACAATGTGGATGCATTTTCTTACTCTAAAAGTGTGTAAAAGTCATATAGACTTTTCAATAGCTTTGGCTGATAAGCCAGCTTTAGAGATATCTGTATGGTCCTGTTACCTCTAACTCTCTACACTCACTTTTTCACACATCTGGAAGAGGATAAAATGGATTCTTTTTCTTTCAGTGCATTTTCGAGTTTTGCTCACAATAGTTTTCCTGCTTTCTAGAGGACCATGTAGCTTTAACACTCAGAGATTTGATTTTATTTTCAGAAATGAATGTTACATTTATTTCTAAGCGACTTCATATGGTATGAAATTAGTAAGAAAACCATAGTTTTATGCAGTGCCAACCTTAGTCTCATTTTAAGTGTCAGAAAAACTGCCACTTAAAATCAGTCTTGCCAGCTGTTCAGTATTTCCTCCATTGATTTGTTTTTCAAAATTGGTCACTGAAGATTTTAGAAAATTTTCTGTAATTCACAGAAGCACATTAGATGCAGAATTGCTTAATATGAACCTTACTATATTTTTAAGCCACATTTTCATCTATTGTCATTTTATACACTAACTGGGGTGAGAGAAGGCTGAATATTTGAATAATTTGGTGTACTGAGATGGCAGTAACTGTGGTTGTCTGAAAGTCATTCAAGCCCCCTCCACACTAAAACTGTTGATGAAAAAGTTCAATTTCAGTTATTGATTCACTTCAGGCTTTATTTTCTCCCTTGGATTCACCAATTGAGACACTTACAGCTGCTCAGTACCTGTTAGTTTTTACACATTTACAGCTGTAAGCCAAACACACAAACAGTCTGGGAATATCCACTAAATGCTATGAAATATGTAGCACCTTTCTGTTTATGTGTTCATATTCCTTAACCTTCCCCTTGCTGCTGCAATATCCAGTTCTTTTAATTTTGAAGAGGCTGTTTTGGCTATGACAATATAGCATGTGGAGGCTAAATATATTTAAACATCTAAAAAAATGGAGTCATTTGGTATCTTGCATTGTGTATTGGGCTTTATCATTTTTTGTACATGCTGGGCTTCTCCTCTCTCATTCCTGTAATTCGATGCTTTCACCTGCCATTTTTAATTTTTTTTTTCCTCTTTTGAACAAGGCTGCATCCAAGTTTTCTCTACCCTCTGAAATGGTATCTCAGTTCCTTCCTATTGTTACTCTAATACATAGCATGCATTCTCTTTTCTTGTCTTTCTCCATCCATCACATAATCTCTTGCATTTGCCATCTCCCACCCCAATTTTTGTACAGACTTGTACTCTTGCTACTTCATTTGGCTTTGATCTGAGGTGTTGGACATACCCTTGTCCTACTTTGCTTTTCTATCCATGCCTTTTCTTTCTTTGCGTCAGACCCTGTTACCTTTCAAATCCCAATTTACCTATTATCAAGCAGAGGTCATAGCTAAGGATCATGTCCTTCACTCAGTAATAGAAACTGACCAGTTTCCAGCTGGCTCAGTTTTCATCACTAGGTACTAAACATGTAGCTATTTTTTTTTCCAGAATGACTTGCATAGCCCTCTTTAACTCCTCTCTGAAACTCTCACTTGAAAACAGTTCAGTCGTTGTTGTGCTGTGACAGTTTCAGAAAGTCAACCTTTGTCTTCCTTGTTTTTCTTTTGCTTTAAAAAATTCCATTTTAATTTGGTTGAAGGCAGGGATAATTTATTTTCTGTCTTTGTATAACATCAAACAGTCCATAATTAGGGCTGCTAGATAGAATGAGAACATAAGTAATATACCCATGTGTATCTCTCATATTTACAACATTTAAGACATCGGTAAAGATACTAAGATAAGGGTAGTGAGATAAGAGATCTTTTGAAATAAATCTTTTGATTTACTGTATTTGCCTAAGTTTTGATTAACCAACAGAGTAGAAAGACCTTGGGGATCTTCTGAACTCTCTAAGCCATTTGCTCTAAATTACTGTGAATTAATGGCTTTTAGGATGACTTTTTTTTTTCTTTTTATTTTTTTTTTTTTTTTTTTAGCATCACTAATGAAGATTTTCATTTATGCTGGGATTTGGCAGATATTTAACACAACTGAAAACCCACAGTGCCAGTGTGATATTCTGCAGAGTTTATTTTCAAAAACAAAGAAACAAATCCAGTTCCTTAATTCTAATGTCTGTCTAGAAATTACAGTCCTTTTTTTACTATAGCACATAAAGAAGTGATTTGAATTGACCCACTGAGATGCCTAATACTTCATATTTTAAATCTTAAGAACAGTAATTAGCTATATTAGTCATCATTCCTAGGTTTAAACTGAGACCTATACCGTGACTCTTATTCCTGTTAGCTTTGTTAGACTTATAAGTGCCAGTAAATTTTAAACAGATGTTTTCTAAAGGGTAGTATGCTCTTTTATATATTTTTAGACTGATAGAAATATGAAAACATGTTTTTGTCTGAATACAATGCACAGATTATTATTCAGAACTTTAGGGGTTTTTTTTGAGTTCCACAAAAAACACAAATAAAAATCCATCAAAGTAGTAAAATTCTGTAACCTAGCCATGATTAAGATTTTTTTGGTGATTACCATCAAGACTTTTTTTCTGTGTATTGAGGAATAATATTAAATTTTGTGTTCCTGATTTTAAAGTGATAAGAAACTGGCTGAAGCGTAGAGCATATGTAATTTATAGAATGAAGTAAGATGTTAGAATAAAAATTTCTGCTAATAACTTTTAATGTATTTATTGGATTATGGATAAAATTATAGAGATAGACTCTATCTGTATAAACACATCTTCTGTTTTCTAAATTCCATAGAATTTTTCCTTAAGGTGAAATATTAAAGATTTCCTTTTATCTCCTTTTAATCTGCTACTTTCTTTGCTTTAGTTCACCTACTAAAACAGTACCTTTCTTTTAAACATTTGTATTTTACATAAAATTCATTTGTACACATCTCCTGCTGCTATTTTTGATACTCTTGTGAGGTCACAAAAAACTAGCACCCTTCTTTCTTACATTTCATTAAGAATCATAATACTGCTGTCAGCAGAATGCAGTAGCTATACAAGGATCTTCCTACCAAGAGTCCCTTTTAGAGCACATTCTTTATAACATATGAGCCAATGGAATGAGGACATGACTAATGTGACTGAATTTATAGATAACTGTAACTTAGCATGCAGCACATGAGAAAGAAGAAAAGAAGTTTTGTCATATTTCTTTCTGCCAATTGAAGTTCTATCACTAGATCTATGAAGGCCTGGGAAGCAAATGTTTAAAATGCCGAAAGCTCCATCAATTACAAGTGTGGTGTAATTAATGTTGACATATATAGCTGCATTTTAGTGCTCCTCAGCAAGAAGAAAAGAGACAGGCAGTGACATATATGGTAAAGGAACAACTGCAGTCTTCAAAACAAGAATGAATTGATCTAAGCTGAATAAATTGTAAAAGTTAACTTCAAGAACTGGAGCTGTTACTTAATTTTGGAAACGGCAAAAATTACTTTAAAATTAATGAAGATTTTGTGTTAATAGTGCTAGATGAAAATAATAGTAGTCAAGATGATTACAAGGAAACCACATTGATTATGGAATGTCTTTGAGCTACTAATGCCATGTGGTAATAGATCTGGTGCGTGGTTGTATTGAGTGAGGTGAGAAGAATAAATATCCAACATGTCTGTGTAAGACCCAGGTAGATAGGTAAACACAATTCTGTTAAGTCATGTGCAGAAGAAAAGTGAATATAGTCTGAAAGGAGCCTGGAGAGGAAATACTATAGGCACTGAACTATGCCTGTGTAAAGAACAGAAGAGGACCTTGGCCTGCATGGTTGCTGTGTATACTGTGAAAGTTGAGATGTAAACTTGAGAAAAAGAAAGCAACTTAATTGATATAAGAGCAAACAAGACAAAGTAACTAAACAATGTGTGATATGAATTAGAACATTTCTGACTCTCAGACCAAGAGTGGAATCATAGTCGAAATCATGACATGAACAAACTTTTAGGTAATGCCAATCAGTTTGTGAAAGTGATTATACATGACTCATTTACTTTTCATAGCTTCTCTGTGACCTAGATATTTGCCTTTCATTCTGTTATGATATTCCAGAGTACTTTGGGGATGGGGGAAGCAACCATCACATTGCAGACAAAGCAATAATTTTTCCTAGCCTTTACTTACTGGAGATGGAGGCAGGATACTTACACTACAACTGCACCTCCGGGCTGAAAAAGGTACACAGTGTGAAAAAAGGTTTTGTTTACTTATTTACTATTTTTGCTGGGGCTGGAAGCAGCAATTTGAAACAAGCAGCAATTTTAACCAATGCCATGCTTGCAAAAGAAGGCAGGTGGGATCAGGAGATGGGGGAGGGAGAGTGTCTAGAAAAGACTTTCTTTAGAAGAAGGGAAAATGAAAGGGAGGTCCATGTGTTCAATCAGATGATGCTGGCAGGCAGACCTTTTGAAATACAGGTTTGAGCTGGATGGTATCTACAAGCTTTCCCTGTGTTTGTGTTAGCAAGGTTGTGACGCACTTGAGTGAAGTTTGGCACAAACAGATTTACAGAGCTCTGGGTATAAAATAACTGTTTCAGGAGGCAGGAAGCAACTTCCCTTGTGGACAGAACTACAGCAATTGGTGAAAAGCAGTATTTGTTTCCTAGTTTCCTTCTGAGTTTCTGAATGCTGGATGTTGCTGGAGGCAAGACATTGGACTTGAGGTATAAATGGTGCAATTTAGTATGGGAAATCCTATTAGTGAATTTAACTTTATACTGAAGTACTGCAAAACCATATAAGAACAAGTTATTTTGTAGAAGAGCTGGGAGAAAGTGTGCTGCTGTACTACTTTTTGTATAATAAGTAGAAAAGAAAATACTTCATAATGATCTGGATTTATGCATTGCAAATCCAGAAGTAGTTTGAAGAAATAGAAATAAATTTTATATACTCTTCCATTACCATTGAACAAGTGCTTAGAGGCTCTGAAAGATAGGTTTAAGTCCATTAAAACAGCAAAACACGCTTTGGTGCAGTCATTAAACAGTGCTTACCTAGATCTAAGATTACATTGTTCAGTGGGTGAACTGGGTATGTGTTGCCTTCTTGTAGTTTGTCTATATGCCATTAGGTAGTGGGGATTTGGTAGCCCATATAGGGTGTAAGGCTTCTTGAAGATCCATTATCTGCTAGTTAACTACTGTGCAAAGTGTGCTCTTAAAATATTATCTTGTACACTAATTGCACTGAATGGCTTAGTGTAACACATTCATGTTATTAAAGTTAATGACCCATTGCATTAGTAGTGATAGTGAAGCACATCTAAAGGCAAATTTCCTGTTTTAATTGGAGGACTGTACGGTTGAACGGAGGTTACAATTATTATGCTGGAACTGGTGATACCTACAGGCTTAGGAAGACAGAAGCCATCTATGCGTTGCACATTAGTAAATCTTTTCTCATGTGCCTGTTATATTTTCAGAGATTGCTTGAAACTGGTACTTCAAGTGCAGGTGCAGTTTTTAATATGCTGTATTCAATCACTTTTGAGTAAAAATCTGATTTTTCTATTTAAAGACTTGCCTCTGTTCAAAGGAGGAATTGCTATCCTTGCTTGTGTTTGGGGATAGAGTAAAAACCAGATGGACAGTCATACTGACATGTGGTTTCTCTTCTGCCCCTTAAAATCTTGTCTTGTATGTATATTCATCCTGTCTATGCTACACATCTCTCCAAAACCCAGTGATGCAGGAGCACGTGGGAGCACTACTCCATGAAGGAGCAAGTACAAAGTTAGGGTAGGACTTCCTCTGCTCAGTAACTCAAGAATGGCTGCATTTTAAGGCCTGAGAAGCGATTTTTTTCAATCCCAGACTATTTACCTTTTGTAAACATATAGTGTGAGCATTATAAATTGTGAGTTTAAGTGAGTAAATGAGTATGTGAAACACGACAACATGTGTAATCTGAGAACATTAGCTGGTTTGCAAATTCCTATTCATGGCAGCCTGTCTTCTAACCAGAGTAAACTTTCCCTTGGTTCATTTGTGGTGATTTGTGTTCAGGCTGTTACTGCTGTTTTGTGGCATCCCCCTCATGCTCTTGCATCTTGGCTGCAGGCTTTTCAGGGCAAACTCTGATTTATCTTATTCTTCCTTATAAACCACTAAGCTTCTTTAGTGAACTGTGAAAGAGGAGGGTGAGGAGAAATGGATGTAGCACATGTTTCTATGCTTCCAATGCTTTCTCTGCCCCATTAGAGAAGCTCTCAAGAAGTGCATTGTGCTATCTTGGCATAAACTGCAGATTGATGCCTTCCTATGAATGCTGCATTTTGTAACAGCTCCTTGATTGTTAGTTAAAGGTGTCTTTTTCTGTAGTGCCCCTGTTTGATTTGAAGCCAGCTGCTGCCTGGGAGGCTCCTTAGGTGACCACCTTTTCACTTACGGGTTCAAATGAGACCCAGTTCCCATGACACAGTAGCCTGAGTCAGTTTCAGAAGACTGGGTATGCATGTGAGGCATTCCCTGAATGAATTCACACCCTTTTCTCTGCCAAAGGGATCTTGCAAGTTTGTTAATGCATTTATTAACAGTTTGCCTAATGATTTCCAGTGAGCTAGAGATATGAAGGTGAGAAAGTTTCACTGATTATTTTTAGGAATACTGTTGTATAACCCTTTTGTTCTGGTAGTGGTGTGGTAGTTGGTGAGATTTTTAGGTTATCTGCTGTGTGAAATATCCCTGGATGGGTTAGACATATTCTAGATGTTGACAACTAGAATATGATTTTTTTCCCCAATGCGTTCCTTTCAATGCATCAGTTTGTCCTGAGTTCAGCAGTAGCAGTCATTTTTTCTCCTTAGTAGCTGGTGCAGTGCTGTGTTTCTGACTTTCAGTCTGGGAACAGTACTGATAACACTGATGTTTTTAGCTACTGCTTAGAATGTTTACACTGACCAAGGACTTTCTAAGCCTCATGCTCTGCCCTGGGAGGAGGGGAAGCCAGAAGGAAGCAGAGACAGGACACCTGACCGAAACTAGCCAAAAATGTATTCCATACCATAGCACGTCATGTCCAGGATATAAACTGGGAGCTACCGGGAAAGGCTAGCTCTCTCTGCTCGATCAGCGAGTGGTGATTGTATTCTTTTCCCTTTTTATTTCCCTTATCATTATTATTATTGGTGGTAGTAGCAGCGGTTTGTGTTATACTTTAGTTACTGGATTGTTCTTATCTCAACCTGTGGGAGTTACATTCTTTCAATTCTCCTCCCCATTCCTCCAGGAGTGGGGAGGGGGGAGGAGGACAGGTTGTGGGAAGGGGAACGAGCAGGCTACATGCTTTTCTAATTTACGACTAAGCTTAAACCACGACACAGTTTAACGCACAAGTTGTGCTACATTTCTACTACATAATAATTCCAGAGACATGCATTCCTTTTAATACTCTGATAGATGAAGCTTCCAATTATATGCCTGCCTTAACCTCTCCTCTTTTACTTTTAAATCAGTACACAGCCATTTTCTACATTCAAGTGACAAGGCATCTCTTGTGTTTCGTTTTCTTCAAGCAACCTGCTAACAAACTGTCTAATAATTTATAACAAAATCCTGATTTTATGCAACATCCTCCCCCCCCCGAATATTAGTAAAACAAAACTGTTGAATTGTAATCTTATTGTGTTGTATGAGATCTGTTAATTCAAGCTATGTCTATCTGTAGTATTTGTTTTGGCTTTTTTTCTATTCTTTTATGATGAATTAATGCATTTTTTCCTCTTCCTGAAAAAAAAAAAAAGGTGCACTATAAATAGAGCATTTTACATAACAAACATTAAAAAACCCAGTTTATTTAATTATTACTTTTTGTATTATGCTTTTCAGCAGTTATCAATGCAAGGAGTAGAAGCTTTACAGCTTATCTCTTAAATCTACTGCCATATTGACATATTTCCTTACAAAGTAACTCTGGAGTAATTGGAGCTATGCTTAATGAAAAGGTACTTTATCTCTCTGGAGGTTATCACACTGGCTTGTGAAGTGATTCCTTATCAATTCTACCTGAATGGCAGACCTTAGATCAGTACTTATTGTTCGCTTTAGATCAGTACCTATTGTTGATTATAGACTGTACAATATCTGGAAATCCTTGATACAGTTTTCTAAGATGTACTGCATGTTGTGTCCAGCACAGCTTTCTTAGGAAACAACATTGGATCTCCTAGTTAGTCATACAGAATTCAGAACTGACAGTGCCAAGCACCAAAAGAATCTTTTATTTGTATAGGCTGGCCTGTGTACAAGGAGAAGTCTCTACTGTCTTTCATTTCAAATTGCCTAGCAGGGGGTTGCAAGTAAAAACACTAAATTAATTTGAATGTCATACTCAGAAGATCTAACATTTTTATGTTTTATATCTTCTGATAACATATTGCTGGTAGACGGAAGACTGGAGAGTAGGGACATATAGTACAAACAGTTACTCTGGAAGAGCAAATGTCTTTTATCTTTGAAGGGAATTATAAACAATATGCAAAGAAGCAGATGAGGGATTTGGAACTTCTGTTCCTGTGGTACATGACAGAAGAAGGGGAAATCACTTGAGTAAATTAAATAAAAAAGTGGGAGAATTTATAATGATAGAAACAATTTTTATGTTACACAGTTTAAGCTGTGAAATGGCATATCCTTAATGAGACATACATGAATAAGTAATTCTTCTTAATGAAATATTTTTGAAAAGCTATTCAAGAACACATTTTAGTACTTCATGTCAATTATAGACCAGATTAAGGCACTGACAGTGGGCAGTGCTGACATATACATCCTCTGATGAATTCCTCTACTTTCTTATGGAATATCTGAGCAGCAGAGACAGGTTATTGGAGTTCAGTGAACATGCTTTCTGATTTGATGGCAGTTCTAGTCCTGAAGGGAAAATATTATCATACACATGGCTGGGGGCTTGTTTATGAGTTTCATAGAGGAAATTAAAGTGTACCATGCTCTGCAAAGGGGATTTCTACAATAGCTGCTCGCATCATTCCAAAGCTGTCTTTCAAGCTGTTCCTTTCAGTATCTGGATCCTATTTGGATCTCCTTTTACCTGTGTGCCATCAGCTATAACTCTGCAGAAGCACTTCTTAGAAAGTACCTTAGAAAGTACCTCTGAACACTGTAAAGACTTACTGTTGTTACTGAAAATCCGGAATAAGAAACTTATCAACACCAATGGGATGTAGATAAGCAGACACTTCTTTATTACGGCGCCGGGTG